>JAGFMF010011756.1:3081582-3160475 GCA_019455555.1 Galemys pyrenaicus | reverse complement strand
GAGGTGATGGTGCACTGGTGAGATGGTGATGGGGAATACATGGGGATTACAATTAATGGCAAGTATATGTAAATTTTAAAAAATTTTAATAAAAAAAATTATTTAAGTTAAAAAAAGAAGATGTTTTTAAAAAATTAGGCAAGAATGAATTTTGCTTCTTTTTAAATACTGTTAACTTTTTCTAACTATCTTGATAATAACATTAAAAATTCACATATCAAAATAATATAGTTTAATTGCAGCTTAAGAGTATTCAGTCACTTCTTGAAAATCCTTCCTTTGTTTTTCAAATACCATTTTTTTTAAAATTTTTTCCTCAATTGCACTTCTTTTTAATACAGCGAAAATGCTGAAGGAAGAAATTTAATGCTTACATTTCTCAGAATATTGAAATTCTTAAATTCAGTTGTAATAGATAGTCTGAAGAATCTCATATTTTGCGTCAGCAGCAGCTTTGCAAGTAATCCCCAGGAATGTAACTAGTTACTCTACTCACTCACCCTTTTATCAAGTTGTCCTTAAAAACACCACTTCAAACACAAAAACATTTACTTCTGTTGGTTGATTTTTAAAATGGGAATGAAAATTATGCATTTTCACAGTCTGTGTCTGGTTGGTCCTTTAATTTAGATTTCCCCTTATTTTTGCAGATACTTAAAGCTTCAAAAAGACTGCCCCCACTACCAGGAAGACCAGCCTAACCATACGCTCCAAAAGATGACTGTGATAGATCTTGTGAAGTAATTACTGAGCAGATCAAGATCTTTGGGAATGAACACTAAAGATGTTTTGAATGAATCATAGTCCACTGGCATTTTAGTGTATTTTTTTTTTTTAGAAACAAAAATTATATGTAATATTACATTCCTGCATGTCCTTTTTTGATAGCATTAGCAGATCCATTGAATTTATTTTTCTTTTTGTTATACGGCATTTAGTTGTACCAGCATTTGTGTGTGGTTTTCAGACAATAATTAACAACTGATGTACAATAATTATCTTGGCAGGGTTTATATGTATATTATTATTAATTCACATTTACTGACTGTGTAAACTGCTTTTAACATCATTTAAAAGCCTTTAGAGCCCTTTACATTAGCATTCTTAAAAGTACTAGTGGTCATCATTCCATGTGAAGATTTTAGTTGTATATATTGCACTGATATCCTTATAAAAAAATTCTACATTAGCTTCTAGTATTCAGGGGAAACCTCAAGTTTTGAGATTCCAGTGCATTTAACTTGTTAATTAGAAAAATTTAATAGTTCAATGAAAGTTTTAAATTATTGTTAATTTATTTTTCAAAAGAAAGGGGAGAAGAAAAAAATCCTTGTTAGGACATAGGGAAGAGGAATGACCTGCAATATCTTGCGGAAACACTTTTTGGCAGCTCAGAGTGATCATATAATGGTCATAGTCTGTTTAGTATTTAAATTGTAGAAAATCTGTACGAGTAACTGGTGCATAACCTAAAGATTGTTCTTCTCTGTCTCATATAGTCATACACTCATAACACTAAATACTGTCAATAATGCCTTCCGTGGGTTGAATTAGGATGTTTGAAAAGCATTCACAGAGCCAGAAACCTGCTGATGTTTCACAACATAAGAGCCTCTTCCTTTCTACACTGAAGAGTTTCATTTTCATGTGATTTATTTTGGGCACAGAAATAGTTGCTGTGATGAAAATACTCATTTGTTAGAAAAGAAGGTAGCTACGTCATGTTGAAAGGACCATGAGTTGTAAGAAAGCCATAAGAAGTAGTTTTAATTACCAGTCAGGGTTATTAGCTTTTTGATTATGTTAACATTGTTTAAGATGAGGTGACTCTTTCCTTGCTCTGAGGGTTAAAGTCAATAAGATTTTGTAATTTTATCAGTATAACTCATACTTAGTATGCATGCGCTGGGTAGTGAAACCCAAATAAATCAGAAAAGCAATAATTTTCTAAAGCTGTGATACGGGGTAATACTGAGTTGCTTACTCAGACTCTAATAAAGTTCTTAATTCATATTGTGAATTACAGAACACTACTTTTTTTACAAAGCTGTATTTTTGTTTTAGGGAAATTTAATGTGACATAAAATTGATTAATGAGTAAAATAAAATTTACTGGAATTTTTTATGTAATCATCTCTAGAACTCTGGAAATTAAAGCTTCATTATGCTTGGCCAACTTCAAGTACTTTTTAACTCAAAATATCTGAATTAATGAGCCTTGTCTTTATAAATATATGCCATGCTGGGGTATCATCAATGGATTTTCTAAAATAATGTGTCTGTCTTCTGTTTAATATTGAGTGCAATAAAATGCAGAAGAATTTCTATATTGTCATTATTTTGAAGTATATTTTTAATTTGTTGTATATCAAAATCAGTTCATTTTATATTTAACTAGCATTTTTAGATATTATACTATTTTTGATGATCAGAATTGACAAAGGAGTTCCTTAACCTCTTTCTTAAACTGTTTCCAGTAAGCAACAGTTATTTATTTTGTTTTATACTCACTCTTATTCTACATCGTGGAGGCAGGATTGAAATGAAATAATCCTGCATATGTCCTTCGTGGATTTTCATTAAGCAACAAGAAATTTTGTTAATTCCCTAATTCCCCACACTCCTAACCTTTTTATCCTCTATAATCATTGTACTCTGGGGAGATTAACTTTATCCTATTTCAGAAGATTGAAAATTCTGAATGGGTCAAAGGGCAGAAAAGCGTACAGTTTCTTTTTCTTCTAGTTTTGATTCTCTGGACAGAAAAGGAAAACTAGAGAGTAGAGAAGAACTTCACCTCAGAAAGTATTGCTTCTTCAACATGCCCAAAAGAAATAATTAAGATTTTCAGGGTAAGCAGGTATACTTTTATTGCCCGTACTTATTCAGCTTAGTGCTTCATGTGCATTAGGGAGTTAAATTTTCCCAGCAGATGGATGTCATCCCTGGGAGACAGGGAAACTGAGGGTCCTGTATGCTGACGCAGCTGCCATACAGTGGACATTAACTGTTCTAAAGTGAACATCTGTGCAGTAGGCAGAAGGTGGAGCCAACTGGAGGAGGCCAAGGAATGTACAGGAGAGCACCTACTTCAGGAGGGGATGATAGACAAAGTGATCAGGGGACAGGACAGCTGTGGCTTGAAGACTGGTATGTGGACTGTCAGGGAGACAGCTGAGCCCTTGGGTCTTGGAGAGTGAACTGGTAGCAGTGCAGGGCAAACTGGCCTGGGTGGAAGTTAGCACTGGCCATCTGTTGAGTGCAACTAGAACTGCCCAGTAGCCAGATTACCTCAGTAGCTGCAATGTTAGAAACTTAAAAGATACTTGAATCCACAAGTGCTTTCTTTTTTTAAAAGATTTATTTTATTTGGGGGCCTCCCTGATGGCACAGTGGGTTGAGCACTGCACTGTGGCACAGAAGCATAAGTTCGATCCCCAGCCAGGGGACCCACATGACACAGCAGAACTTCTTGCCTCCTCCACTGCTCTCAGATCTCTCCTGCCTCCCCCACTGTTTCAGTCTGTCTGCCTGTTCTGCTACCCACTCTGTCTATGGTGAATCCTCTCACCACTAGCAACTCTGGCATATACCCCAGCTCTTGTATGCATAAATAAAAAAGAAAAAAGATTTATTTATTTATGCATACAAGAGATGGGATCAGGACAGAGATGCACGGGGTGAGAGGACTCACCAGAGACAGACTGGGGAGCATAATAGGCGGACTGACTGAAATACACTGCTGAGTGGAGCAGCAGGGGAGGCAGGAGAAGTCTACTTTGCCATATGGGTCCCCTCCTTGGCTGGGGATCAAACTTATACTGCAGTGCCTGCCAGTAGCTTGATAGTGCTGAGACTTAACCCTTCGTACCATCAAGGAGGCCCACATAGTGAATTTTTTTATTTAATGGTTGAGTATATGACAATTTTTAAAAGATTAAGATCCCGTTTTTAGTTGATCCTGTCTTAAGCTGTTCCTTCTTATAAAATAATATTGGGAGAAGAAATAATGTTCGTACAGTTAGAGTGTGTGTAACATTTATTTTGTTGGATTTGTGTTTACGTCCTAAATATGTGTTACAAGTCAACTTGTATAATTTGCAGGGTTGGGCTGAAAATATAACTTCCTTTAACTTATGGGGTACACATTATGAATGTGATTAAAGTACTATACTTTGAGTGTGATTAAAGTAACCATTGTCAAGATTTCTTAGCCTCATTAATCCTTAATTCCTATTGGTAAAATTAAAACTACGTCACAGGGTTAAGAGTGAAATAGGATAATCAGCACTAAGTGCTTAGCGTAATGTCTGGTATAAAGTAAGTGCTCTCTAAGTCATTCTCCTCTTAGGTACAGCAAGGTCCATATGAATGCCTACTAGGGGATAGGGTACCATATGCACAGAGGGTAAAGTAAAGCAAATTAGTATTGGCTGTGCAGATAGTAGTGCAGTAAGCTGGACCACTTAACAATGCCTTTATCTAAGTTTAAGCTCTGGATTTTCCCATGCCCAATCATAAGTCTCAGATCTTAGTGCATTGATGTGAGGTGAGGGACAGAAGGAGACATGGCATGCTGAAGCGTTGGGAAGAGTGGGTCTAGGCTTTTGGGCCAGGTTTATTGCACCATTTCAGGTATCATTTTGCAAGATGAAGAAAGACGGTGTCCTCTTTTCCTGTGGGCACACCTGGCTAGGGCTCTTCCACACCAGTTCACACCGCTCCCTTCCCCTCTTTCATCCCTGGGATTATAATTCACTTATTTACTTTGAAGATTATCTAGATCCTAATTTGTGTTAAACAATGAGCCAGAGATGAGATCATAAATACAAAAAAAAATGAGTTTAGAACACATGGTTAGATCATATGCTGTTTTCCATGTGGGGGTATATGTTGCTTGGCCAGCTCAGATTCTTGATGGGTCTCATGGTCAGCATTTATGGGAGAGGCACTAACTGTGACTTGCTTGGTGAGAGGCTGATGTACATGAGCTTTCAGGCTCATCTGGCCCCTTAGCAAGCAAGCAATGGCGCGCACCTGGACTGAGCACAAGTGCCCCTGGTGGGTCACCAGTGTACTTGTGAAGTCCTTAGAGAAGTGAGCTCAGTATACCCAATAGTGTGACTCGCTGCACCCTATTTAAAGCACATGGTGGCTTTTATAAAGTAGTCTGGTAGCTTTAGGAGACATTCCAATATTGAACAAGCTTTGTGGGGGCTTCTCCCCACACGTTTGCCCCGTAGCCATAGAGGTGTTTTAGTGTTGGTGGAATAACCCACATTGACTCTTACAGGTACTTAACTTGGTGCCTGATACCTAGTTACTGCCCAGTAACCTTGATGAATGAGTAATTAAGATGCGCCTGATCTTAACATTTTATAATATTTCCTGTGGTAAGAAGTTAGGGTTTAGGCAAATTGGATTGTATGTTCAGAAATATTTTTCCTGAATTATATGTATTTTAATATACTCCTGTATTTTGTGATACTGCATGGTGAGTTTCTTAATTATTATTTTTGTGTTTAATTTTCAGAAACAAATAGAAAAACAGATGATGGAGAACAAAAAGTAAAAGGTGAGATTAATCAACTAAACAGCCTTTCAAATACACATAGGAAAAAAAGCATACAATACCTGGATAACAGTATTTTATAGCAATAATTAAATTGCTGCTGTGTTTATTAATTTCAATGATTTTTATCAATAAACATTTAATATTTCACATAAACATGAAAGACTAAGGGTCTGGAGAGAGGGAGTTTGGCTTCCAGTCCTAGTTTTACCATTCACTACATGTGTACCTTTGAGGACTCCTTAGCTCTATGCCTCAGATTCCTCTTCTGTAATATAGGAAAAATAGTGCTTCACAAAGACTTAAGAATACTGTTTGCACAACAATAATCAAATACTTTATGTAATGTGCTTAAAGATCAAGGACTAGCACAGAGTAAGCACTTAGGATATGTTAACTGTTAATTGTTGCTTTTGTTGAAAACTAAATATAAAGTTACAAAGATTACTAGTAGGTGCTCACATTTTTCAAGAAAAAATAGTTTGAAAGAAAGACCTAAAAGTGATAACATATAAAATGAATTTCTCTGCTTCCAAACAGTTTACTAGAGAGGTATTTTAATAAATTTAATAACCCGGTAGAATTTTCGCTTTCTCAAAGATTCCTAAACTTACTAAGAATGAGGACCTGTTTTAGAAGTTAAGCAGCCATTTAGAATGATCATAAGATAGACACTTGACTTTTGGTATCGGTTGAAGGATTAAATTTTCAATGATTAAACATTGCAATTTCAGAAATGCCTTTCATGTGTATTGATGAAAGCAGACTTTGCATTTGAAAAGATGTAATATACATAGTGTGCTGTATCTTATTCTGTGTTAAGTGACACTGGATCATGTAGAGTTGCTGGCCTCTGAGTATAACTTTGTTCCTTCTAGTAAGTTACCTATATTGAGATAACTTGCATTTCTGCCACTTTGCCTTTCATATTAGAAACTCTCAGTTCAATTTGTATATAGATGACTGAGATTTAGTTTGATCATTATGCTCGTACAAGCTCTCCATTGCAGCCTTACCTGCTGAACCTTACATATATTTGTGACATTCTGTGTCTCTGCCTGTTCTGTTCCCCACTCTGTCTCTGGGGGATTCTTTTGCCACCCTCACCTCTGGCCTGTCCCCCAGTTTTTGTATGTATAAATAAACAAATCTTTAAAAATAATCTTTAAAAAAAGATTTATTTATTTTTGCATACAAAAACTAGGGAAGAGGCCAGATGTGGGGGGGAGGGGAGCGAGAGGACCCCCCCCCAAGACAAAACAGGCAGTTTGACTGAAATATACTGCTGAGGGGAGCAGCAGACTAGGCAGGAGTGGTCTGCTGTGCCCTGTGGGTCACCTCCCTGGCCAGGGATCAGACTCATGCTGCAGTGGCTATGGATGCTTCATAGTGCAGTGCTTAACCCCTTGTGCCACCAATGAGACCCTCAGAATGTGTTTTCAAAAAGCCATCAGCCCATCATTCACAAAACAATGTGCTGTTTTATTCATGCACCTAACTATTTGCATACCTGGTACATGCCAAGCACTGTTTTAAGCAAGTGGACACTGGTTAGGAGTAAGATGTACAACTTTTTGCTTTCCTGGAGCTCATGCTCAGTAGGTAGTGTAGCAGCACATGGAAAAGATGAAAGAGTGAGAGTGTTCTGAAGGCATCAGTGTAGCAGAGCATGCTGGCGGGAGCAGGGGAATTTGAGTGAGGGGAGATGGTCACCAGGGAGGTTAGCAGTGCCTAACCTAGGTAGCTGTATGTATGAAGACAGTTAGGTGGTCCCTAAGTAGAGGAGCCATGTGCACAGAGTTCCTCAGACAAGAAAGGGGCTTGAGAAGCTGGAGCTGTCTGAACAAGTTGAGTGTGTGTGAAGTAGTTTGAGAGCCAAGGAACAGACTTGGGCAAGAGTCTGGGCACACCTTGCCCCTGCAAAATGTCTGTGTCAAGAGCCTTTCTCACTCACACGTTGGCTGGCTTGCTTCTGGAAGGTTCACCTCAGTGCTTCCTGCAAAGATAGAAGAGGGGAGGGCGGATTGGGGTGGCATTTATGGCACATGGTGAACTCATGTAAACCCTGTCCAGACTGCTGCTCACGCCTTCTTTGTGAGTCACGTTGCTCCTCACTCTCCAGAGGCTCCATCACCTCGAGGCATTGGGGGCTGTGCCTCTCTTAGTGCTGCATCTGTACGCCCACAGCTTCTCCTCTAGGGATTCCTACCCTAAGGGAATTTTCCAGTGAAATGGAGACTGGCTTCTCTTGTTTGTTGTCTTCATGGAAACTGTGGACTTAGTACAACAACCTTCCCTGATTGCTTCATAACTCTGCATCATGTAAAAGTGACAGTTTAAATCCACATAAACCAAAGACGTGCAACTGAAGTATTTTACTGAGTATGAAAATTGG
Source organism: Galemys pyrenaicus (assembly GCA_019455555.1). Lineage (NCBI taxonomy): Eukaryota > Metazoa > Chordata > Mammalia > Eulipotyphla > Talpidae > Galemys > Galemys pyrenaicus. The sequence continues at coordinate 3,152,508 of JAGFMF010011756.1, read as the reverse complement.
TCTTAATTAAAAGATATAATGAATTCAGTGATCACAGATAGATTTAAAACCCAATTCTAGCAAATTGTCAGCTCTGGAATTTCACCTGTTTTTTACTCACGCAGATTCCTATGATGCTGTTAACTAATCGGGATAAAGGAGGGAGCTATTCTGGTTTTGGAATATGTAGTAAAAAAAACCTGAGTGTGCTTTAATATAGAAATTGTTTTCATGGAAATAGATAAGTAGTTTTTCATAGTAATTATAAATTTGACTCAGGATAAATTATTAGGTTGCCTAATTTTCTATTTGTATTATCTCGCTCAGTGTTTGTGAGGAAATACTGGTGAGAGTGGGAAGATTAATAATTATATGATCCCTTTCTTTTAAAGTCAGATTTAGTTTATCTTGATAGAGTCACTGATTTGGGGTAGGGCTTATTCCAAAGTATCAATAGATGCTCATGTGGAGATGCCAGATTCTTTATTGAATCACATTATTTGCATGTTTTAGATAAAGTTGCTATATCAGTTTCTCCCCACTGGATGTCATCTTTTACCATATATTCCATATTCCTCAACCACAGCATTACTGCAAACTACAGAGTAATGTGATACAAATACGGCTTATTAGACGTCAAATTCAGACAGTTATTCATCCATTTATTCAATATATATGAGTACCCACCTTGTGCCAGACCTTGTTTTAGACATACAGCTGAAACAGTAAAGGGGAAAAAAGTGTGTGTGTATAATTTTAAAAATTATAATAACGCAGCAATAAATGTGAGAAGGAATGTAAGAGAGGAAAGAAGTGTAGAGAATGACAGTGGACAGGACATACTATTTGGAGAGGCCTCTGGAGAGTGACATCTGAAGATGCAGGAAGTGCGCTGAATGGAGAAACAAGAGCTGGGTGGGATGGCTTTTCCACTGTCCCTAAGCACGGTGGCTCAGCTTGTGTGAGGATTAGCAGGAGGCCACTGCAGCTGGGGAAGTGTGAGCGAGGGGGCAGTGGTAGTGTGGGGGAGGTCTCGGAGGGCTTGTAAGACACACATCACATGGAGCTTTGAAGCCCATTGAACATAAGGGCTTTGAATCTTACTCTGAGGGAGATGAAAAACCATTGGGACATTCTGATCTGATGTGATCTGCCTTATGTTTCAAAAGGCTCATTTTGGCTCTAAACATGTAAGATGGAAAAAGGGGGAACACTTAGAAGACAATGACAATTGATCAGTGGAGAGATGATGATGCAGGACTAGGACACCGGGTTGCAGTGATGCGTGGTGGTTAGATCTGTAGGTCATGTGGAGTCATGGGATCTGCTAATGGGTAATACCTGGGAGGTCTAAGAAAGAGAGTCTAAAAGGACTTGAAACTGTTTAAAAAATAAGTGCAAATTCATTAAGCTGAAAAGTATGAAATATGTTGCTGATTTAATATATGTCAAATGTCACATAGTAGTTGTAGAATTGTGAGCCTTTAAAAAATTTTGAGGAGCAACAATACCTGTTGCATCAGTAACACCACACTGATAAACAAAACAGGATTCCGTGGTGCAGGATGCTGCTCAAGAGCAAGATCCTAGCTTTTTGACAGAGAAAAGGGTGGGTCAAAGTGAATAATGGATTTAGGACTTTAGGGAGGGTGAGTCCACTGGTATACTCCTGACCCCCACCCATGGCTTCAATCTTATTAATAAGGCTTTCCATTGATCAGTCCCTTGTGTACATCAAGTACATCACTCAAGGCCTCCCCAGTCATTCCTCATGATTTGTACCTACTACTCCAGAGCTGTCAAGCATCCTGCTCTTGTCTAATTTGAAAGGAGTCTTGTACACTCACAGATACCCACGCCCACAAATGAAATGTGGTTTTGCTTGTTTGTGATTGTATCATCAATAGGTAAAGTTGCATTTGGATCTGGGACGTTTCCTGAAATTTTCCTTTAATTTATACTAGTATTTAATGTCTTATGATATTATACATTACAATTAAGGATATGCTAGACAGTATATTTTATGACTGTCTTTCAGAAGGCATTTAAAGATATCCTGGTTACTATTTGTATTCTTTTAAAAAGTCATAATCAATGCACTAACGTAACACTAGATGGCATTAGAAAACAAGTCAGATTTACAGTAACAAATCACATTTGTAATGTAAGTTAAAGGCTAGGTGGTTATATCATAGCCAGTACATCAACTTGGTTAGAGTACCTTATGTGGATACCACTGAGATTTGTGTGATCAAAAGGAAACTAGAGATAGAGCCAAGATAGTGAATAATCAAACCCCATTGAGAATTTTCCTCTTATTTAAAAAGTACTCCTATGAAGTTAACTCGGGTATTCTGTGAACCACATGTAACATATTTAAGCAAACTTGTGATACTTTTGTTCCCTGAATATAAAACTGAACTCCATAGCACAGCACATAAAACATTCAGGATTCCTGCTAATAGTTTTCAAAAGGTTCTTTCTTGCTTCCCCACTTCATCTTCACCTTGGAAACTCCTACTCCTTAAACCTTAAAAGTTAACTCTGCTAGGAAATCTTCTGTGACTACACCCAAACGCCTATCCCAGATTGAGCATATGCTTTCTCTGCGCTCCCAAGACACCCTGTGTGTACAGATTTTTAGTACATATTTTGAGTTTTTCCCTTAATTTTTTGTCACTTAAGGATAGGAACCTTGACTCTCCCCACTTTATATTAATCAAGATAATTTCAGACAAACAGGCATATATGGGGTGCGTATGTCTGTCTCTCTGTCTTTGTGTATAGAGAAAAAGACACAAAGTTTGGAAACAGAATTTCTTTCTCTGTGAGGGAAGGTGGGGCCTGTCTTTTTCTTTAGACCGTAAATTGATTGTTTAAGGCCCACACACTATATGGAAGATAATCTGCTCAGTCTATTGATTTAAATGTTTATCTAATGTAAAGGATATCTTTAGCAATATCCCAACATGGTTGACCAAATGCCAGGGTATCATGGTTTGACTAAATAGACATGTAAAATTAACCATCAGTGTCCTTTTAATAACACTGAATCATATGAGTAAGTAGGAGTTGAATATTTGCAGTTTGAAAACAATATGATTCTTTTCCCTGTGACTGTCTCTTAATCTGACAGTGTTGATATGAGATGCAAATCAATAGTGAGTGGAAAATCCTATAAAAATAATAAGTATGAATGAGTGTACTGCATTTCAAATTATTTAACAGAAGTTCTCATTTAATCCACACCAAAAATTTTATGAGAAGTATTTTTAGCCATGATTTCTTTGGTTTTTCTTCTTCTTCCACCACTGCTTATGGTATTCTGATTATGTATTACTGATTGATAATGTTTGACAGGTCTCCAAAAACTTGCTGCTGTTTTCCTTTGGTTTGCATAATTAACATGGTCCTTTCTTCGCATTCAGTTATTCTTTTTTTCTGCCATTTCAAATATGCAAGTGAGCCCTTGTGGTAAAATTTTTTATTCCAGTTACTCTTCTTATCAGCTCTAGATTTCTAGTGTTTTCTTTTTTATACTTTCTATTTCACCAGACTCCATATCTGTGTGCCCTTTAGTATCATGCTTTTCTTTAATTTTTTTCTGTGTATTTATAATCACTCATTTGTAGTGTTTTTCTAACAAACTGCAATACCCGAGCACACTCAGAAGCAGTTTCTATTGACTCCTTTTTTCCCTGAGTGTGCGTCAGGGTATTCCTTTTCTTTGTAGATCTAGTAATTGTGGGTGAAAAGTTTGTGTATATAATGTATTGTAGCAATTCTGGAATTTATTGCTAAGGTTTATCATATAGTTAACTTGCCCTGACCGAAACAGAAAAGTCTGTTGCACCTGCAGTGTGAAGCAGCAATTGCTTCTGCTCCATTGTTGTTATTTGTGTGTTTTGTTTTGCTTTGTTTTTCCTTTTTGCTTCCAGCCGCCGTTTTTAAGTCTAGCTCTTTGGAGGGTGGAGTTGAAGGTGTCTGGTTGCCTGGTGCCTACCTTTTTGCTGGTACACCAATGGTTTGGAAAGAATTCATGCTTAAACTTTGGTACTTGCTTCTAAATCTACCAGCTACATTTCCAGTTGCTTTACCATCCCTGTCTTATACCTGCTGTCTTATACCTCAAGCAAGTAGGACTTCTACTTATTGCTACTCAAAGTGGGTATATATCGAAAAATGTATAATCTGTCTTCCAGGTAAATTTCCATAGTGGTTACCTTCTGTGAAGGCCCTCAATGAGTGTTACATTCTAGTATTCATGTCTCTTTGTAGTCCTCTCTCCAACAAGTAGGGCTGGTCTTTGTCACCAATAGAGCATTGCAAAAATGCTTATGTGTCTTCCCAGGCTACCATGAAACACACTGTAGCTTCTGCCTTGCTCTCCTTTGGATCAGTCTTTCTGAAGGAAACCAATTGCCTACTATGAGAACATGTAAACAGCACTTTGGACAGGGCTTTGTAGCAAAGAACCGGTGTAAGAATAAATACTTGTGGAGGTTGTAAGCTGCTAAGTTTGGGGTAGTTTTCTGACAGTCATGTAGAAGTAATTCATCCTCCTTGAGTTTCTGTGTGCTTTTTCACTAGGCTCCCTGAGGCTAACCATAAAGATAGAAAGCTGTCGGCTAGACAGGGATTTAGGCAGCGTTTATTCTCAAATTTTGAATCTCAATCTTATGTGGATCTCTTCTAAAATGTCCCCTTTTAAATTTACATCAGTTCTGCATACTGTCATTGGCCCCATTGGTGGGGAAGGACAAAGTTGTCTTTGACTTTGGGTGGTTGGGAAGCACCTCACACAAGGAAACCACTGACTTACCATTCTTGTCCAGTGTGAGAAGTCTTTCAAGATTGCTTGTAAGTGTCTCTCCTGTCCTTGGTCATTTCCAGTGTCTTTAGGTAGTTGCTTTCATGTGTCAGTGATATGTCATTGATTTAATGAAATACAAATAGTCTTAATATTAGAGAAGCTGAATATGTCAAATTTTATGCCATTCTGAATTTTCCTGCTGTAAACTGACTATTCATATATTTTTGTTGTATTGATTTTTTATGGCTTTATTTATATTACTGATATTTTTAAAATTTTTATATTGCAAATTTTATTTTCAGTTAGTTCTTTATGACTTCATGTATAGTACGTTATAAATACATAATGGTTGGAATAAATGAGTGTATAAGTGAATACATAGGAGAATGGTATTCTCTGGTCCATTGTAGTACTGTGGTACTTTGAATAAGTCCAATATTATCTTCTTGCTTTCACATATTTCGCTATTATAGAAAAGTAAAATATGTACAAATTGGATAGACTTGATTCAAATGGCTTTGACTTAGAAGCTTGAAAGATATGAAGTATGATCCTCCCTTCAAAGAAGTCATTTATTTATCTTACTGAGATACTAACTGCAGGACAGCTCTGAAGACACCTATATCCAGTTTAATCATTTGGTTTCTTAAGGTCCTTCCCACTGATACACATGTGCTCAACTAAATCCTACTGCCTTAAACTTAATTGCTGTATAGTCCACATGGTTAGGCCTTTTGTCCTTTAACTATCTGTTGAAGGTGCTTTGGCTCATGTCTTCGCAGTCTCTAAAATGCAATGTACTCTTCATTATCGGGACCACAGCCCACTTAGATGTAGGCTATGCTAGCGGTTCAGTCCGGGCCACACCACTATGCTTTAGTAATTTCCCCCTATTGTAGAAGAGCCATGCAGCAATAGCACACTTAACCCAACTCGTGGAAGAGCTTTGAAAAAACAATCTCCCTCCCATCCTCGCAGCTGTGAAAAGAGGTTATGAGATAACTGCTGTTCAAGATTTATTATAGTCATTACATTCAACAGCTACAGTAGTTTTAGTGGTTCCTAAAATACACCAGCAGTTATTGTCTGATTACTTCTACAGATAAGTTAATTATAGGAGATTTCTGACTCTTATACAAGTCTGATTTAGAGAGAAGTTTAATTATAGCAATTTTAGTGATTTAAATAAGCTCAGCATATATTACCAGTCTCAGCAAGTGTAGTAGAGGTTTTTAGCTATGTTGAAATACACATTTGCTTTGTTTTTATTTTTCATTTCATGATTTTAACCATACTGTAGTACAAGTGATAATTCAGAACACCTGTTTCCACCAGAGTGAATCTTCAGTCAAACACACCACAGGACAATAATAGCAAATTCTTTGTTATCATTAAAATCTCATTCTAATGCTTCCCATTGAGCACTCAACATTTTACCAAGCCAATTTCTGTAATGATTGTGACAACATAAGCTGGAAAGTAAAATTTTCTTCTTAAGGAAAAAGCCTCAGATATTAGTGCTTTTTAAAATTAGTGTTAGGATCTAAACATTTTTTTTAATTGATGGTCAATGTGACCTTGTCTTCAAATTAGAACAGTCCCTTTACTATGTGTTAAAACACTGCTTATTGGTATAGTAAAGTAAATTAAATATGAACATGTTAGCTACATATGGCCCTCAAAAAATGTGCCCTAAAAAGACAATGTTATTGGTAGTTGAATTTATTCATTTACCTAAAGAAGATTTCATATTAGAGAATGCATTAGTTTGAAAAGTGCATTACTGAAAATTACCTTAATCTGATTACAGAACTCTTTCCCACAGCATTTTTCAATTCTTCTGCTATTATGGTAGATTGTACTGGCATTTACAGCAATAATTCTTGCCATATGTTTATATGCTTTTTACTTAAAAATCAGAAATGTGTTGGCAATATAAAGCATTAGTTGTAATGAAAATAAATCAGATCTTCTCTGTGTTTCAGTTTGGATGGTTTTATGACATTCTATCCAGGAAGCCAGTTTGTAACACCATGGAATGTCAGTCATGTTTTTCTCCTTTGCTTTTTAATATGCTCTTTTTTCCTTTCATATGTCCTTTGCTATTACTGAGCCTGGTCAGCAGTGGCCCAAAGTAGGGTCAGAGCGGCTGGCGCCCAAGGTCAGGCCAACACACTAGGATGGGACAGAAAACTAGGCACCAGCAGCAGGTGGCACCCAGGTGTTTAGGAAGTAGACCACAGACACATACATCTCAGAAACTCGGAGCAGCCACTGTCACATTTAGGAACAGACCACGAGTAAAACTGGAAGCAAGAGGTCATTCCCTAACAGAAGTATTTCCACAGAGCAGAGTAGTATTGGGTTCCTCCAGGCCACTGCACACCATATACCATCACCAACCCCGTGGTGCACCAAAGGAAGTAGGTGGTCCAGCAGGCTGGAGGCAGGGCATGAGGTTGGTGCAGGGCTGTCAGCATTCATGCTCTATCAGCTGTATGATGGCTTATTTAACTTTCCAGTTCTCTTCCTCATCCTCCATCTAGAACTTGCAGTGCTAATACATGAAAATTAACTGTTATTGGACCCAGCAATACATCCAAATAAACTAGATTGTGGGAGCTTTCAGAAAATACCTTGCGGGGCCTCCCTGATGGCGCAGTGGGTTAAGCAACGCACTGTGAAGCAGACCGCAGCCACTGCAGCACGAGTTCGATCCCTGCTGCCGGCTGAGGGCGGGGACCCACATGGCACGGCAGACCTCTCCTGCTGTGTCCGCTGCTCCCCTCAGCAGTGTACTTCTGTTGATCTGCCTATTCTGCTCCCTGATCTGTCTGTGGTGAATCCTCTCACCCCCCAACACCTCTGGCCTGTACCCAGTGCTTGTATGCATAAATAAATAAATCTTTAAAAAAAAAAGAAAATACCTTGCATCATAAATATTCTGACTTCATATCTTGGCACAATGATTCTAATATGCAGTAATGGTTGGGAAGTGTTGTGTAGGAGGGATTGCTGAACACAGTCTGTTCTCTGTGTATAGCAGGTCACTGAATAATGACATCTTATATTGTTGGTGAAAAATCTCTGCTGATTGTAAAAGAAATGGCATTAACTGAGGACCTGTTTTCTTTGTAGGTGATTTAGCTTAAATTCCCAGTTTCTCAGAGCCTATTGACAGCATTTTTTGAGGACGATAATCTTAAAATGAAAGTTTTTCACTGGTTCTACCTGTTTCAAATATCATTACTTGAAAATATTTGAATCCCAATTAAAGGGACTCTATAATAAAATAGAAGCATAACAGAATGATTGAAACTGTAGTGTGCAAAGAACCTTGTCAGTTTATTAAAACAGCTCTTTTAAAGTACAAAAGCCCCAAAGGGTAAGCGATGTACACCTAAGGAAACCTGACCGTCTTCTTATAGTAGAGGTAGGACCCTCAGCAGGGGTAGGGAGCTGTCCAGTTCTGAATCTGGCTGTGGACCCATTTCCTCTTCACAGCCTCATCTGCAGACTGTTACTATCTTGCATGGGTCCATTTCTTTGCTAAACCTCAAAAATTTGATTGAGGACTAAGAATAACAATAACAAATTCTTAGTTGCCATCTACTCATGCTCAAACTTCAGATGTTAACAAACATAATATCCGTGTCATTAATATCTCCATAGGTTAAGTCTTTTCTGTTACTGTTAGTTACTGCTTTAATGCCAGCAAATTTTGGCAGCAAGGTGAACCTTTTACAGCCCTCCAGATATACCTGCTGCCCAGGAAGAGCTGCGCTAGAGAAGGGCTGTGACCACTGTTCTGGCTTTTAACTTGGAGAAATCTACTCTTGTGTTGATGCCACACTCTTCTCCCTGCTGTCCTCTCTGTCAGCCTTCCTGCAGCAATATGGGCAAAAACTGCCCTCCTAGGGACTTTTGCTGCTTCACTATTAGAGACAACTCATTTGTACATTTACTATTATGTGTGGATTACAAAGTGTCTTATGATCTAGTATATATTATTTTTTGAAATTATATTCCTATATGGAATGAAGATGTTAGGGAAAAAATATAAGCCTAGTTGAATTTCATTTCATTGATTCACTTTTTGCTTGTTCCTGATATGGCGTGTTAATTGATCATTACCATAGACTCCTTCTTTGGTTGCCAAGGAGAACTTTTTATAAAAAGTCTTTTCATTAAAGTAATAAGGAAACATCACTGAGGTGGCTAAACACATCTGTTTTCATACTTCCTCCAAATCATTCTCTACTGGAGACATCAATTACTGAAAGTAAATATGCAACAACTTATATTGAACATTCTAAACTCATGTCACATCCTAAGCATATTTGCCCATTAGATTATGGTAGAATCAGAAAACATTGGGATTTTTGCCTTTGGGTCAATTTTTGAGAAATCAGCACAAGTGGGTGAAGGGAGTAAGAGAAAGTATTACATATATCCTGACATAGTTTCTTTTATAGGGGATTCACTTGTATTAGGTGAAGGTGTAGCTTCACCTGGGACTTCAGCTTCCCCTCTGTATGTTGTCTCTTCTTAAAGAATGGAGGTGGGAACTGGGAAAAGAGACAGTGCCTTCTAGCTAAGAGGAATAATTCATTCATTTAACCTATTTCAGCTTTTTTGCTGTGCTATGTGAAGTGCCCTGATATTAAGACAAATAAAAATCTACATTAGAAAGAGGCAGAGGGCATAAGCAAAATGCTGTTGGTAGTATCTGGAAATACCAGCTCACTACTAGAAGGAGATGGAGAGCATGTGAAGTCTTCATGTAGGCATGATATTTGACCCTCCAGCAAGGAGGAGCAAGGACTGCAGCCCTGCTGTTCTCTTTGCATAGACCTGTGATTGCAGATACGTAATTATTTTAATGGTGGGGATGATGTGTTGATGTGAAAAATGGTGCATAGGCCTATCTACATACAGCCAACTCATCTTTACTCCAAAAGCATACTACTAGGGCTTCATGGAACACTCTTAATATAAAGAGTTAAAATTAAGTCTATCTTGAAATTCATGATACCATCACTTGTGGGGAAACTGTCATAATTTGTTTATTTCTAATATCCAGTGTCTTTTATTCTTCCTGATTAATCAGTACTATTGATGGAACTTCTATTTATTCCTTTCCTGTTTCACATAATATATTTAATATGAGCCAGTCTTTGGACTGTGTATATAATTTGCTTGGAGCCTTTGGACCTAGTTAGCTGCCATGATTATAATACCAAATGTGCTCAGGTTGTTCAAAACACATGACTAAACTTGAAATAAAGATGGATGAAATCTATTTATACAGCATGATGCTGTTAATTGATATCCTTTACATTAAAATCAACGTTTGATAAAGGTGTATTTCAGGTAATAACCTTGATTTTTGTGCTTCATTGAAATTTGACTTCTCTCTCCCAAGGATCACTGACTTCTTTGTGCATTTATACCACCATATTAGCGATGTTATTACTAATGTCATTCAGCTAGTCATAGGGTAGAAGGAGCATTAATTGCAAATTATAGCTTCAACATAAAACCAGTGAACTTTGGTGAGCTTTTTATTTCTGTACCTTGTCACTGTGATTCATATTGCATCTTGCTTTTTAACTGCTGCCGTGAACCCCATGTGTATCTCTCTGCAGTAGTTTCTTTCATGGCACTTAGAGACAGTCACAGTCAAGCAGTATGGAACCCAGCAGGGTATGTGTTGTCCTGCCATTAATTGCATACCTCTGTGCTGGTGAGGAGGGAGGCCAGAGGCAAAGAGTCATTTGCCCCCTGAGAAGTATGGTAATAGCTCGCCAGTGCACTTCCTGGAATGTTTCCCTGTGATAATAAAACACAAGTGAAGAGACTTGTTAGAAAGAATGAAAAAATTGAGGAATCCTCTAAAATTGTCTTTTCAGTTAATAGCCTCAAACCTACTAAGTCTATTGGCTCTGGAGTGGAGGGAATGGTCACATGGTATTTCTGCTCTTGCTCATGCTTCTTAGACTGAGTTGTTGGTTTGTCCTGGTTGGTTTCGAGATGAAATGTATGACTGAAGATGATGTTAGAGTTTGAGGCCTATAACAAATGCCAGGAAATTTGGAGATATGAGTATCATTCATCCTGTATCAGCCTCGGAAGGCCATTATTATTTTTTCTTCCTTCCACAAATGTTTTCTTTCTCTATTTTTTCTGTCTTTTTATTATATTTTATTTCTTTACTCCTCTTACTCATGTTAAGTCACTTGCTCAAAACTAGAATGGTGCAATTCAGTAAAAGACGTCCATTCCCAGGAATGTCTATCTTTTACCAATTCTTATTTTCCATTTGCTTTTAAACTACTTTCTTGAAATTGAATCTTGCTTAAATAAATCTCTTGAAGGTTTTCTTTCTCTTTGTGTAAAATTTGGAGATGACTATCTGTCATTCTGCAGTTTTTATGTAAAAATGGATGAACATTTTGCTTTGACACTGGTATGATACTAGGTAGATATCAACAACTATTATCATTATTTTCCCTCCTTATATTATTTTATATGAAATTTATGTTATTCCCAAATCCAGATTTATTTATTTGTGTATGTTCCTTTTGTATGAAGCTTTTGATGAATTTGATAACCTTAATCTTTACAACATCCCAGTATATTTAATGTCTTAATTGCAAGCAGAGAATATTTATTCTTCAGGGACATTTCTCTGGAAAGTGTATGTATGTGGAAAATGAACATTTACAAGATAAATAAGATGTGAGTATAATGGAGAGCTATTTGAGAAATGCTTGTAGTGGCATCTCATTAAAAAGTAAGTTATGCTTTCCTTCTACCTTGGGTGTGAAAGCTTTATTAACACTGAGTTTAAAAACAGCTACCAAAAAAGACTAAATGCTCAAGGGATTTATTACAAAACTCAGTAGTGCCATTAATTTTCATGTATGGTTTAAATTGCTGGGGTAATATAATGTATTCAGCAAAGAAGCAAGTTTCTGTTCCCTCCCATGAGTCTGCTTGATTGTGCTATTGGTATCTCCTTCTTTAATTAAACTTATCCAAGGAGAGGATCAGCTAAAGTGTTTACTATATAAATAGTTTTCATTCCCAGTGTGCAAGTTTTAAACCCTGGTAAAAAGAATTTGCCATCTGTTAAAAAAACAAAACATGTGGTGTGCCATTGCATAAAAATAAACTGCACATTATTCATAAAAATAATCAGAACATACATCATCTCTTTTGGACTGACAATAATCTGTGATGTTTTAAAATGTTACTGTCTTCTCTTGTAATGCATGATGTTAAAAAATCATAATCTATAAATGTAATGAAATATATGTATTGTTATTCATGTGAAAATAGATTTGTCTGACTATAAATTTTACTGGTGGGAAATTATAATGTACTTTATCCCTGATGTTTTCAAATTATTTCTAAGAGTTTTATTTTCAAGTCAGCAGGAATTTAACTCTCTCCCTGGACTTCCACGCCTGCAGCCCTGAGACAGCTTTCTCCCTGACAGGAAATCACTTCCTACTCTGCATTTTGACTCATGTGCACTCACGACAAGAGCCTTCCTAAACATAGGTCATTTGGGGTAACTCATTACAACCATCAGTAATACCATATTGCCATAGAACAAAGTCAAAATTGTTCAAAAAATGCTATAATTGGGCACTTTTGTAGCATAGACTCTCACTGCTCCTGACCCAAAACCCTATGAAATTCCACCAAACTTCTCTGAACTTGCCCTCTCATATTTCTATTTCCATACTTACCTTTATTTTGAAGAACTCTACCTCATCCCAGATTAGATCTTGCTTCAAGACTTATTTCAAATACCATATTTTCCCTTAATTTTTACATATTATTCAATCAGAAATAATGTTGTTTCTTTGTGTACCCAAAGCATTTTGTAATTCCTGCCTGACAATATTCAACCTTTTATTACAGTCATAAATGTAGTTTATTGTGTTTTTTACAAATGTGGAGGCCACAGATCCCAGCATCAGAGAGCTGATGTGTTGAGTATCTGGTTTGTGGAGGGCACCTCTTGCTGTATACTCACAGAGTAAAGGGACTAGGGACCTCTGTGCAGCTTTTTATAAAGCATGAATCCCATTCATTAGGTCTCTGCCCTCATGACTTAATCACACCCCACTGAGTTATAGCATTACCTTGGGGGTTAGGATTTCAACAACAGAGTTTGATGGTGTGTGTTGGAGGGGGAGTTGGATCAACATGTTCGGTTTCTAGCATGTTAATATTCTATTCATTTTTGTATCCCGTATATTATCTGGCATAAATACCTTGTGAGATACTAAACTTTCCTCACTTTTTCTCTTGAAATATCCTACTGTATGTAATAGTTTTGGACCATAGCTGATCATAGGTAACTGAAGCCATACAAAGAAAATCCATGGATATGAGTTGTAAATACCTTCTTCCAGCCCTAGCTTGTCTTTTTATTTTCTTAATAGTAGGTTTTGAAGATATTTTTCATTTAACTAAGTCCTATTTATGAATTTGTTCTTTTGTGGATGCAGCTCTATAAAAGTCACACCTACGAGAGTTTTGCCCACTCAAGGTCACAAAGATATGTTCTGTTATGATTTTTTTCTAGAAATATAATAGCTTTAGGTTTTATATTTTGCTTTGTGTTCCATTTTAACTTAGTTTTTGTATATGATAAAGGTATGGATGCCAGTTTATTTTTAAATATGGATGTCTAGTTGTTCCAGTAGAATTTGCGAAAAGATTAAGTTTTTCCCACTAAGTTGCCTTTGCACCTTTGTTGAATATGTCTATAGATACTTGGATCTATTTATTGACTCTATTCAGTCTCATTGATCTGTTTATCTCTACTCAAATGCCATACTGCCTTGATTAGTGTAACTTTATAGTCAGTAAGTCTTCAAATCATGAATATCAGTCATCAGGCTTTGTTATTTTTCAGTTATTTTAGTGATAGTAAAAGTCTTTGTATTTTATGTGAATTTTAAAATTAGCTTGTCAATTTCTACCAAACAAAAAAAAAAAGGCTAGTGAGATTTTGGCTATAATTTCAAAGAGTCATTATATTTGGCGGGAATTGACACTTTATTGTATTTACTGTTTTGATGAGTATAGGTATATATATCTACTTTTAAGTTCTTCTAATATTCTGAAATTCTTTGCATTTCATTTGGGGTATTTTTATTTGATGTGATTGTTGATATGATTAGACTTAACTCTATTATTCTGTGTGTTTTCATCATATCTTGGTTGCATTTTTACTCTTTCTCTACCTTGTTAGGAGTAATTGAATAATTTTTACGAACCTATTTGATCTCCTTTGTTTTTCCCTTATATTTTACTCATTTTGTTACTTTAGTCATTGTCTTAGGGTTTCTAGTATTTACTAAATATATATATTTAATATAATAAATAAACATAACAAATATAAATATATAAAATATACCAAAATAATCTTTTAGTGATACTGTTTCACATATACTGTCTAGAAATTTACAGTGCTATACATCCACTTCTACTTTTGTGCTATTTTCTTAAGTTTTAATTGTGCTATTTTATTTAAAATAATTATTTTTTAAAGAGCCATAAATAATGAGGAAAATATTTCTTATCCTACATAGTTATCACTTCCAGTTCTTTCATTTTGTGTGTGTGTGTGTGTGTGTGTAGATTGACATTGCTATGTAGTATCATTTTTCTTCTGTGTGAATAATGCCATTTAACATATCCTGTAGTTCACACTGGTTAGTGATAAATTCTTTCAGCTTTTGTGTGTCTGGAAGAGTCATTAATTTTACTTTAGTTTTTGACAGATATTTTTGCGGGGTATAGAATTTTGAGCTAACATTTTATGTTGTTAATACTTTAAAGATACTGCTCTACTCTCTTCTCATTTTTTTCTAATAAGAAATCGTCTATCATTTTTATTTTCCTTTCCCTGTTTCTTACTACTGGTTTGAAAAGTTTAATTCCTCTTGTTCAGGAATCACTATCTTTCGTAGTATTATATATAATGTTTTGCAAATCATTGTTCCATAAGTTGTATGAAAATATTTAGAAATTTGATTTTGTTTTTGAAGTATGTTCCCAAACTTAGATTTTGAAGTGGCATTTCCTTCCTTTTTATTGTTATTTCCAGTACATCTATTTCAGAAAGATAATGACTTTATTTTTCAGTATATTTAATTATAATTATAGGTTTACTTCCTCATTACTGATTTCATATTCACATTTGTCTTGTGAAAAGATTGCCATTTAAACTGCATTTTTCTCTACTTATTAAAATATGAGAATATGCTTTTGCTAAACACAACAATTTCTCAGCCCCTAGAGGCCCAGATCTGTTCAGTTGTGTTGCTTATTGAAAGTTTGTGGACATCTTATGTCTGCCACCACTCCTACAAACCAAGGTTAATAAATTCTTTAGTACCATGTTTTCATTTTTATTACACAAAGAGAAACTCTAAAGGCTCTCTTAGGAATTTCTCTCACTACAATGATTAAATTATATTTAATAATTTCCCACTTGGTTTTGTGAAATATTAGATGAAGTCTTAAAAAAAAGGAATGCTTTATAACCTTTATCTTGAAAGATAAAATAATCAAAATCAGTCCATATCAAGTTTCTACCCACATCGTGGCAGAATAGAGAGGTTTAGATCACCTTCTTCCCTAAAAAGACTACTAAGAAGTATTTTTATAAAAGAAGATTTCTGAGTTTTCCAACAGAGTCCCAGAACTTTGCCAGGGAGGACTCAAACTAAGGTTGGTGGCATGCTTTCGAGAAAAGACAGGGAGTTTCCAGGCAAAGGGAAACATAGCTGGAAAAATAGATAACCCAGCCAGCAGGATAGCCTGAGGGTTGGCTATCTGTGGCATGATGGCAGGGCACTCCAAAGTCCTGTGAATTTCCCTAGAGAGACATTTTAGAAATGAACACATCCACGCACAGGGTTTGACCAGCCACACATTGGTAAGTCTGCTACTACTACCTCCCCTCCTAATAGTAAAAGATAGCAAAGAATTGTCAGAGCCAGATCAGGCTCCATTGTTGACTCAATAGCAGAAAGAAAGACTTTTGAGACAGAATTCACCAATCTCTTGTTTCAAATGAGCTTGCAGAGCTTGTAGCCAGGTGATGTGGTAGCAGTGGAGGTTACTGTGCTAGCTATTGCTATAACCATAGCCAGGTAATAGTGCACATACCCCACTGGGGTGTCTCCTGTCTGTAAGGGCCAGCTGAGTCCCTGCGTATGAGCCTTGTGGTGGATCAGAACTAGCCTTCCTCATCAAGAAACTCAATCTTCATAGATTGTGGCCCATAGGAGAAAAGAACAGCAGGAAGGTGGAATGGGATGTTAGGAAAACTAAAGCACCAAACAGAATCTGCTGTGGAGGAAGAAGAGATGAGACAGCGATGAAAAACCTTATTCCTCAACAAAAGTGAGGTTATATACGTAATTCCAAAATCCTTGTCTGCCCCTACCTCATGCCACGATAAACTAAGAAGAGAAACAAAACAAACCAAACTAATCCTGCAGCACCGTAACTCTAAAAACACACAGAGGGCAACACATATGCCTAGGAAGCAAGGGACATCTGAATACAAGATGAAAAAACAAAATTAGAAGAACAGAAGTTGTGAGACCTATGTAAAAGGTATAGAAATAGAGTACCTAACAAAGACTTTAAAACAACAATATTAAAGATGCTAAATGAGCTACTATAAAGTCAGTTAAAGGTGCCAAATCTTAGAAAGGAGATTCAGAAACAATTTTTCACCAAAGAGGTTGAAAATATTAAGAGAACACAAAAGAGACTCAATGAAATGAAGACAGATATGAAAGTATTTTGAATAGAATTAAACCAGCAAAAGAAAAAAAATTAGAAATAGAAGACACACATATACAAATTACCCATTAGGTAGAAAGAAACAAAACATAGGGGTAATGAAGAAACACTAGAAGATGTATCAGACTTAGGTAGAAATAGAAACATAAGGATAATGGAAACATCAGGATATACAGAAGGTAAAGAGAAAGAAGAAAGCAGAGACCCTGCTCAATGAAATCATAGCTGAGATCACTTGAACCTAGGAATGAATTAAGTATGATGTCAGGAAGTATAACAGCCATATTTCTGTATGTAAAGTGTAAATTTCTGTACATCAAGACACATCATTGTTAAATTATCAAAAATCAAAGGTGAAGGAAATGCTTTATAGGAAGCTAGATAAAGAATATGCTTTACAAGGGCGTCCAAATTAGGCTTTCCTTGGACTTTGCCCCAGTCACTTTCCAGGAAAGAAAAGAGTGGAATGAAGTATTCACAAGCCTAAAAGACAAGAACTACCTGCTAGTAATACCCTATCCTGCAAAATTATCATTCAGGAAACCCATTCCAAACTGAAAGACAAAAACTTGAAAAGTTGGAACAAGATCTTATAAGCCTATAATATTGGGAGACAACCAGGAACTTCTCTCATTATTGAATAAACTACACATTTAGCCAAAAAAGGTAATCAGGGACAAAGATAGACACACAGTATAATGAACAAGGAAACAATTCATCAAGAAGATAAAATTGTTACTAACTTTTATGCACTTTATTCAGGGCAACTATTTATAAGAAGCAACTGTTAACAGACCTAAAACAACCTATTAACAAAAATAAAAATACTGTCAAGAGACCAATATATCACAAACATAAAGGGGCAGATAAAAAATTGATAATAAAACAAGGCCTAAAGTGAATTGTTGGATCAGATAGATGATTTAATAAACATAGGCAGAGCTTTCCACCCCAAAAGAAATGACTACACTCTCAGGTGTACATGAAACATTCTCGAGAACAGATCATATAATAGGACACACAAAATGTCTTAGAAAATAGAAATTATATCAAGCATCTTTCTCAGATCCCAATGGTATAAAACTAGAAATAAACCACAAAAAGACTCTCAGAATAAATCAAAATATGGGGATATTATATCCCTTGTATAACTCCTCAGCCAATGAAAAAATCAAAGAAGTAATCAAAACATATCTTGAGACTAACAAAAATGGAACAGAAGTTACCAGCAACTATGGAATGCACTAAAAGCAGTATTATGAGAGAAGTTCATGGCAATAGAGGACCACATTTTAAAAAATAGTAAAATCAAATAAAAATAGTAAAATAAACCAGCTGAGGAAACTAGAAAAAGAACAAACATACACTAATATCAATAAAATGAAGGAAATTATAAAAATTAGAGCAGAAATAAATGAAATAGAAAAGAAAAAATCTGGAAGATTAGTGAGACCTAGATCTGGTTCCTTGAAAACCATAAAGTCAACAAGCCCTCAACGAAAGTTACTAAGAAGAGAGCAGGCCCAAATAAACATCACAAGTGAAAGAGGTGAAATTACAATAGTTGCTGCAGAAATACAAAGTCCAAGGTTGGGACTTTGATGGTCAACCCCAACAAAATAAGGTTTGTTTTTAGAGGAAAAAAAAGTAGAAAATAACCCACAGTTTTGGAGATGTGCTGGTTAAGTGTGACCCTGACCAGCACCATTCAGACACAGCAGAGCTTACCTGCTCAGCTCCAGTGGGTGATAGTGCAAAACCAGACTTTTGGTTTTGAGCCCTGAGCTTCTCTTGAAAATAGACCAGTTCAGAGATCCCACTACCACCAATCAAGTCTTAGAAACAGCTAGTTTGGAAAGTGGACCAATCTGGTTTGAAAGGCAGGCTCCCTGGAGAAGGATATAAACCATTGCTTCAGAGAGGCTTGAGTCAGCTTGGAAGAAGCTTCAGGAGATTTTGTCTTCAGGAGAAACCTTCACAGGTTTTCTTTTTCTTCGAACACTTTCATCGGGAGTGCCAATGTTACATGCCTGGCACTTCTAAAAGCTGTCCAGTCCAGTGTCTGGCACTGAGCAGCCAGGCTTTCTAATTGCTGCTATGCTGCTGTGGTATGTGTGGTCTCAGCAGCACCTGTGACTACCCCAGCTGCCACAGTTCACATGGAGCCTGGTCCACCGCTTACTGGTGTGGTGCCAGCTCCAGGCTCTCATCAGAGAGACAACACTATCTCACACAAGCAGCTTTTGGTTTAGACTACTGGGCTTTTGGACATTATCTGGAGTAGGACAGCTGGTAAGGATGTGGAGAAAAAGAAACATTCATCCACTGCTGGTGGGAATCCAAGTTGGTGCAGCCTCAATGGAAAACAGCATGAAGATTTCCTAAGAAAACAAAAATGGAAATTCTGTATGATGGAGCAATACATCTAGATATTTACCCTCCAAATTTGAAAACTATTATGAAAAGACACATGTACATCTGCCTTCATAGCAGCACTGTCCACATTGCCAATTATGGAACCAACCAAAGTCCCCATTGACAGATGAACGGATAAAAGATTGTGGAATATATACTCAAGGGGACATTACACTGCTATTAAAAAAGATGAAATAGCGTTTTGGGCAAAATGCGTGAACCTTGAGGTGATTATGTTAAGTGAAATATGTTAGAAAGTAGAAGAGATATCAGACAGTTTTGCCCATTTGTGAAATATAAGTCACCAAAACCATACATGGGCAAAATATAGCAGGGACATATCCTGGACTTACTTAGTGAAAGAATTTTTCCATTCCCAGAGGAACTGGGGAGGGGAGAGGGAGAAGTAGGTGAGGAAGGGAGTTAGATGGGGTATTGACAGAGGTGGTTTGGTGGAGAGAGAACAGAACATGTACACATGTGGAAGAGTAAAACTGTAATCCCAAAATTAAAATAATAAATTTAAAATCAGCATAGATACTAACAAATACTAATCAAATATATAGACCCTGTTTCTAGTTGAGCAATTATAAAATAACATTAGACTATACCTGAATTATTCATTCAAACCATACATATTAATCTTTAGATATATCAGATGTTGCAGAGCCAAACTAACAGCTATTTTGCTTTAGTATAGCTTCTTGTTTTACACCCCCTCTTCTACCCTCCCCCCCCTCTGAGCTACTACCTACCCTCCAGTGCCTCACCCCTGTGATTTTTATTTGATGGTGCTTGGGGATGTCTGATTTCTTTCAGGTTCCCCTAATGATACTGATATACAGCCAGACATGGAAATAACTGTTTTATTTGACACTACTGAGAAATCAACATTTCATAGAAACATAGTTAAAATTAAAAAAAAAAGTAGATGTTTTTCTAAAAAAATTGTTGGCATCTTTTCTAGAGATTGTCCACTGCACATGCTTTAACTTTCCTTGGTGATTGGAGACTATAGTGTCCCTTTTAATGAAAATCAGTTTTTGTATTGGACAATGATGCCTTTTGAGGCTGTTTAAGTACATAAAACTGTTGTTCACCTCTTCAGAATTTGTGATCCATATCACAATACTTTTTGAGCAGGGTTCACTTTTTGATAAGGTTTTGGTTTTTTTCCCCTGTATTCCTTCCAGTCTGTCACCTTTTATTTTGTGCTGCTTGGTGTATACCTGATTCAAGCCACTCCTCATT
Source organism: Galemys pyrenaicus (assembly GCA_019455555.1). Classification (NCBI taxonomy): domain Eukaryota; kingdom Metazoa; phylum Chordata; class Mammalia; order Eulipotyphla; family Talpidae; genus Galemys; species Galemys pyrenaicus. The sequence goes on along the minus strand of JAGFMF010011756.1, from coordinate 3,132,203 downwards.
CCCTCCTCCTAATTTGTAGTAAGTTAAGGGCTAGAGAACTAGAAGGCCAAGACTGTTAGAATTTTATTTAAAATAAAATTGGGAGAGGTGGCTTCTCTCTCATGGAACCGCACATGGAGACGACATTCACAGTGTCTGAAGCAGCTGTTGCTAAGCCTGTGGGCTGCCTTGGCACTGAAGGGGTTTCTGTTATGTATAGAAAACACATCATTTAGCGTCAGTGAAATTTCTAATTTAACATATGGGGTCACATCTGTTAAAGGATTATTACTCTAGAAGGGAAGTGATGTATAATTTATTAAAATAACCCTACGGGGAGACAGCCAACTACATTTAATAAACTGGAATACTTGCTGGCATCATTGAATGCTCCCAACTGAATCTCCCATTATTTCAATAGAGGGGCCAGATGAAAACAATTGCCCTTTATACAATGTTTACTGTGTTGTATTAGTTAGTGTCTCTCAGCTGAAAAATATTTATGTTAACGGTTTGGTTTGAGCCTTTGAATATTGAACTCCTGCTGGTATGTAGTTGATATTTAATTCTGAGGAGAACAGAAGTCCATTATTCCTCAGCTGTAGGAAGCAAAACAAGGGAAGGGGCTCACACCACCCTTCTTCCCTCCAACCTGCAATAAAGGCTGGTGGGTAAAAAAAATCTCCCCAGAGTTGCCCCAATTTCCCTCTTCTCCCAGTAATATGTCCCTGTGAGGTCTACAGCATTAGAAGGAATCGCCTCAAAAGGGGTTCTTTTTGGATCAAACACATTAATTTTCCTTTCTCAGTGTTAACACAAAGACTCCTGCTAGAAGCACTTCCACAGCTGTTTGCTGATTGGGTTTCTCAACACCAAATAACACGATTCCTTCTCTATATGATAGCAGAGATTTAGTTCCGACCCCACTGTGGCACATAGCAATGGAATACCCTGCACAATTCTCACTTTTAAATGAAAAAGAAGAGAATTGAGGGCTCCTACCCATGTCCCCCTCCTGTGCCCTGGAGGAAACCTAGTAGTTACAGGCTTGCTTCCTCAGGCCCAGCAGAAAGAACTCATCAAAAATCCTACTACTTGATGCTTGAAGTGTGAACGCTTTGGTCTGTCATTTTGCTCTTTTTTATCATTTGCCTTAATTTTGAGGTTTACTTCATTGCCTGACAAATTCAGAGTTTTGTTAATATTGAAATCTAGCATTGATTTTAAAAAGAAAAGCAAAAATAACTTCCCGTTTTAATATAGGAAAGTTAAAATATGTAGTGGGGTCTGCTTTGGGTTAACTGTTAATTAACATGAATAATATTGTAATAAAATAGTCTGCCGTTTCAGCTTCAGGCTGTATCTTGGATGTAAAGCACTTTTTTCTCAATATCTTATTTTGTTCTTTCCCTTCTATTTATCATTTTGAGTTTTAGATTACTTTTCATCAAACTCCATCTATGGATACCTGTAATAAAGAATATAGTCTCATTATTTGAATGGTCCATCGTGAAAACCTTTGTAGGATTTGGGAAGCCAGACAAGTGTAGTGGAGCCTCATTGTTCCTTTGTTGACTCAGGAATTACAAACTGGGTGTCAGATATCGTATGGTAAAATTATTAGTTGCTTAAAATCTCCATCATGGAAATATTTGACTACACAGCAAATCTGATATCTTTTTAAAACAGTTACTCAAATATTTACTAAGGTGTGGTGGACATTTACAGAGTAAATAAGTGAAGACAGTATTATAGATGGAAGGCATACTTAACCCTTACATGGTGTTTTAGGCTGGTAGGTTATATATCCTATTTCATGTAATTGAATGAAGAAGGTTGCCTAAGAACGGCAGAACTGTTGTTCACATTCTAGCATCCACATTCCGCGTCTTGGGATCTTTCTATTAAACCAGTGCATCTTGAGATACAAAATAAAGAAAAAGTACTATGGCTATTTAACTACCTTCAGCCTTTGAGACAAGGAGTATACAAGTTTACTTTCTATGCACAACCTAATTCTACAAGCTAAATTTAAGTCTACTCTGTATTCACTCCTAAAACCCTTAGCGACACCCAGTTTCTTAACTTTTGTTTTTTTTTTTTTGAATTAAAAAAAAAAAACCAGTATTGCTTTATTATTGCCAGCAGGAGTGGCTCCGTGGGGTGGAGGGCATGCCGTCTCAGAGTGTGTGAGGGCCATGCGGAGAGGACGGCTGGGAGTCTGGAAGGAAAGGGGGTATCTGGTGGCCAGGCCTAAGGGCTCCTCAGATTTACTTCTGGCAACAGGCAGACCTCATAAAGGATTCATGGCAGGCGACGGCCAGGCCGCCAATGAGATTGAGAAATTCTTGAAAATCCAGCTGCCCGTCAGAGTTGAGGTCCAGTTTCTTCATCATGCGGTCAAGGACACCTGGGTCCTTCTGGTTCTTTGTGAAGGCAGCGAGTTCTGTGTTCATGAAGGTTAGGAACTCGGTCTTGGAGAGTCTGCAGTTGTCACCTTCCTTTCCAGCGTACTTCTGGAAAACTGCAATCAGAGACTCGATGCACCGTTCAGTCTCAGTAGGGCGGGACATTTTGCCGTGTCGGAGAGCTGCGAGGCGCCGAGGCTGTGAGCGGGGAGCGGCCGGCAGACTGTGGACCGCGCAGACCCCGCCCGGCCCGGCCCGCCCCGCCCGGCCCGCCGACTCCAGTTTCTTAACTTTTGAACCAGATGCTCGGCATACAGAAAACGTCCAAAAGTATAGATATTGGCATCTGCAGTCAAAACAACCCAAGTGCCAGTCTTGGCTCATACTGTTTATAGTTTTCATAGCTCGGGTGAGTCACCCATCTTGCAGAGTATGTGTTCAATAAATGTCACCTATTATTATTATCAACAAATAATTTGTTAAGGCATGAAGCAGTGACTCAGAACATAAAACCAAGCTTCTTTGTAAAGTTTTTATGTTCTAAATCAGCTGAAACTTGCAGTCCTAGGGTTTACTGGTTGGTTGAATCTAGTACTCTGCAATTCATGTTCTAAATTGCTAATTACACTGAAAAACATAAATGCAGTAAGACACATGAAGTAAATATTAATCTTCTCTATGAAATTGTCTCACACTTACCTTGTTTATTTTTCTTATTTTTCTCCTCTGATTCCTCTGATTGACACTTTAGTATTAAATCTTCTATAAATCAAGCTAATCTTAGCTCATTCTCTATCTTGGTTACTTATAATTTTCTGATTTTTTTTAGACAGCTGACATGCCTAAGTTACAAGTTGACATTGCCTGTGCCCTTCTAGAATGTCTTCATTCATTCTTTCATGTGTTTATATGTTCAGAAAGATTAGTTGAGGGTTTTTCATAAAGTCGCCATGTGTCCAATGCTGGAAATTAATTATGAGTAACACACAGTTCTTTCCTCATAGTCATTAATAGTCTCGTAAGTGGGTAGGGGGGATGAGTACATACTGTATACACACCAACTCAACACAGCCAGAGACTACTATTTCTAGAAACAAAATGTTGCATGAGCACAGAAGATAAAGATATCAAGAAGGTATCTTGATGACTTGATAAAGGAAATGGCACTAAGATTGGATCTTGATTATTGAAATGGAGTATTGTTTGGTAGAAATAGAGGGAAGAGTTTTCCAGAAACTTTTCCCCAAGAAATAACATGAGTTCCAGAAGTGTCAGAGTTTATGTCACATGTGAGAGACTATAATATAGAAAAATGCTTTACAAGTTAGTTAACGTGAGGTGAAAATAGAGACTAAGGCTCCTTCCATGTTGCTGCTAATATTTATATGTTGCTGAGTATTATTCCGTTGTACTCCTGCACCATGCATTGGCTATCTAGTCACTAATGGATGGATTTTTGGGTTTTCTACTTCTTGACTTTCTCAACAATTCTGCAGAAAATATGCACATGCCAGTCTGTGTGGATGTGTTTCCAGGCCTCCTGTGTAGGTCACTAGGGACAGGATTCTAGGATCACTATAGGTATCCAGTTTTTATTTTATATGTCCTGGAATGCCAGGGTGTATTTTAAATAGTGGGGAGACATGGATGGATTGTGTTCCAGGAAAATCCTTAGGACAGTATAGAATATGGGAGACTGGAAGCAGAGGGACTGGTTAAAATGGTTGCTTTTCTATCTCCCTTATAGTCGATGTTGCTGTTTTCATTACTCTTTTTACTAGATATGATCTAGGACATAGAATAATGCAAAGATTCTATGTTTGTTTTTATTGATACTCTCCCCACTTACCATAATACGAAAACTCTTATGATTTAAATGGGAATGATTTAGATTATGTTACATAATCTAAATATACAATGTAAATCAATTTCTGTGCCTTTAAAAAGGAATTATTCTTTCATTCCCATTTTATTTGCTTGTAATGTTTCAAAAATGACATAGCAAGAGACTAAAGATTTGAAATGCAGCTGGTCACTTTCTTCCTTCTTTATGATTTTGGAAAAGGGACAGTGATTTCTATAAAACATTTAGTAGAGTGTGGACAGTAACCATTTTAAAAATCAACAAAATTCCACTACCTTCTTTGATACACTTTGAAAGATTATTAACATGATTGAAATCAACTGAAAATTAAAAGCACGGGATTTTAACTGCAGAGACCAGTCTGAGTCATCACTGGACATGGGGAAAAGGGGCCTCCAAGTCATAAGATTGTTCTTCGTGTCCCTTCACTAACTGTAGTGAGAACCCATTGCTCTTCCCACTAGAGCATGTGCCTCCTTAGAGCAAGAAGGAAGACATCTGTCTGTGCTTTTTTCACAGTCAGGAAAATTGCCTTAGGCTTTTTATATACTTAAAAATAAAAATAGTCACGATAGGACAAAACTTGAATTTCAAAAAGGAAAGCAGTAGTGGGAACTAGTAAATATTAGGATATATGGAAAGATGGGACATGGTGATTTTTTTAATCTGATACTATGAGTTTTTTAGTAGTTTGTCTATTTGTTGTGATATATTGAAGTATTTTGACACTAAGTTATTTATAGTGTTGCTGTTTAACAAGTGTATTATCTTACTATATACTGTTTTCGATATCTTAAATTGCCAATAGTGTTTTTTTTTTTTTCTTATAAGTTAATCTCATGTTAACTTTTTATCCCAGGAGACGTACTGGGACAGGTTGATAAAGCTAGCTGGAAAACCATCTACTCAGTGGGCTCACCAGGCTTTCCTGGTCTGCTTTCATTCTGCTCAAAGACACTTCTACAAAAAGAAAATGAACAATTGAGATCCTTACGTCAGTGCTGAGATGACAAGACTAACTCCCACCACTATCGACTCACATCTCAGTCAAGTGTCATTTCCCATATCCTCAGCACGTATCTAACATATAATGATGTGCAGTGGAAAATGTCTGTTATCCACCATAACTCAGTCTCTGCTTTAGACATTCATATTTTTCAACAAGAGAAGGCCTGAGGGTTCTGGGAGGAGAGAGGAGGTAGGTGGAACAAAGAAAGAACAGTGCTCTCACACATGCGCAAGGAGTGAGACAAAGGAAGGATGATCAAAGTGTCAACTTTCTTCTGATGAGAACTGAATTGAAGGATGGGACTTAGATGAGCACGAATAATAAGTTTCCTAATATTGAACCCCAAAATTAGACATACCCACCCACTTCAGGCAGTATGGAACAGCCTAGTTCTCCCTGAGGGACACGTGATCAGCTCAGCATTTGCTTCGAGGAGGAAGTGACAGGACTGAGCTACTCTGCTTGTCCCTTTCTCAAGAGGCAAGAGGCTAAGTAACACCACCTCCCCTGTAGGAAGGGACAGGAGGCTTGGGATTTAAAGGAAACTCTCCTTTTGGAAACCATAGAAGTGGAAAATAGGTACCCCCTTCCTTTTTGTCGGGTAGAAAAAAGTCTAGTTCCTTCTGAAAAATCAGTGAGTGTCCCATATGTGAAGTTAAATCCCCAGTTTTCTGGGAGATTGAGAGAATATTTATACAATATTTATACAGGCATGGAGTGAGTAAAAAAAAAAAAAAAACCAACAGTAGTGATATTTGGCCAATTCCATAAGTTCCTTCTTTGCCCTGTTTTACTGGCCTTCTCTAATCAGGTTTGTGATTTGGAAAACCATATAAATATGGCTCCATCCTATGAAATTGGGGTAAATGGGAAAACAAATAGTTTTGTGAAGAATAATAAATTCCATCTCTGATCTCGTAAGCTTGAACTATCTGTGTTATAAAGAAGTAGAAAATTCAAGTGGATTTATAGCTCAGTTTGGAAATTAAAGCATTAAATCCCTTTAGATGATTAAGGACTAATCCTAGAAGGCAGGGTCATATAGGAAACAGAAAGGAAAAAGGGCAGCCTGAGAATAAAGGGGATAACTATGAGAACAGGAAATACAAAAGTCAGGAAAGGGGTCATTTCCAGAAAGGTGGAAGGAGTTAGCCATGTCAGTTGCAAAGAAGTCAGGTGGAAGGAAAAGGAACAAAAGGACTTGCAGAGAAAACCAAGACATTATGACTTAAGAGCTCTCAACTATGGGACTCTTACTAGGTACCAGATACTGTGCTATATAATACCAACAGTTCTCAAAAATGCTACCTCCATTTTATAGATTACCTAAGTGAGAGTCAGAAAAGCCTAGAACCAGCTTGGCATAGATCACAGAAGTGGGATGGGACAGAACTGGGACTCAGACCCCGGCACCTGACTCCTAACCACTTAGCCCTCCTTCCTTCTAGAAATCTTGATTTTACTCAGGGTGGTGAGTGAGGAAGCCAGAGCTCTATAGATCCAGTGGAAGCTCAAGAAAAGAGAGATGGGAAATGGCTAATAGTGGACAGTAGGCAGGCTGAGGTTTCTTGTTTATCAGGATTGTTTGCTTTAAGAAGACAGAGACTTCAGCACGATTAAATGTAGATGGATTTGAGGACTGTAGAAGCCAGAGTGCAGGAGTGGTGGACAGGGTCACTTAGGAGCAGCCCTCCCCCTTAGTGATGGGATAGAGCAGAAACAACTGAATTGGTGGATTTAATGTCGGAACATTGAGGAAGAGCTGATTGTCCTCATTTCTCTCTACCTCCCGTCCCTCCCCTGCCCCACCATTCATTTCCTTCTCTATCTGGAACTTCTGGCTCAGCCTTCAGAGTTGCATCCACACCATCCTGAGCCCTAAACAGGACTGTTCACTTTAGGCTTCCAGAGAACACTGAGCATCCATCTGCTACATGGGCACTGCCAGGTGTGCAGGACACCCCCTCTTGTGCAAGTGCACTCACCCACACATGCGTGCATGCATGTGCACACACACATGCACTTCATACTGGATAAGCATGGATACATTCAGTTTGGATCTAATAGGTGCCACTCTGTAGGAGCTTATTGTTTGGAAAGGCACTGAGCAGCCACGTGGTGATAATGAAAGTCACATGGGGAAGGAGCACAAGAGAAAAAAATTATGCAGAATTCTGAGAGCAAGAGAAGGGCCAAAGGGGACAGGGAAGTGAGCACTTGTGTGAGTGATATCTGGAGAATCTTCCTAAGGATTTTGGTTTTGAGCTAGTTGTTGAAGGATAGGTGTATTTTTCAGCTATCAAAGATAAGGAATAGGCCCTTTTATTTAGAAAAAATCGCATCAGAAGTGGCACGCAGCTTCTCTGGGAAAGATGGCACATCCATTGGAAGTGGGCATAGGGAGGGCCATGATGCCATGGAAAGACCTTCATGTCAGACTGAGAAATTCTGTTTTATTTGATTCCCATAAGAATAGTTTCATTTTTTAATCTTTAATCAGAAACATATTCAGAAGTTATTTTAAATACTCTTTTGGACTTAGCTAAGAAGTTTATCATAAAAATTTAAAAATCATACCTACCATTTTCATTCCAGAAACTAGGTCATTGTCCTGAGAATTTCCAGATACCAATACAGCAGCCCCCCCTTACCCACAAGGGTAAGTTCCAAGACCCCCAGTAGTTGCCTGAAACCACAGACAGTACACCAAATCCTACACATTTCCTATATATTTACTGGCTGCTTTTCCTCCTTACATACATACCTATAATAATGTTTAACTTATAAATTAGACCTAGTAAGAGATTAATAATAGCTATTAATAAAATAAAACAATCATAACAATACACTATAAAGTTATGTGAATGTTCTCACTCTCAAAATATCTTCTTGTCCATAATATATATTTTTAAAGACTTATTTATGCACACAAAAACTGGGTACAGACCAGAGTCGTGGGAGGTGAGAGGACTTACCAGAGACAGAGTGGGGAGCAGAACAGGCAGATCGACTGAAATACACTGCTGAGGGGAGCAGCGGGCAAGGCAGAAGAGGTCACCTGCGCCATGCGTATCCCCTTCCCAGCTGGGCATGGAACCTGCACTGCTGTGCAGCAGATGATTTGCAGTGTGGCATTCAACCCACTGAGCCACCAGGGAGGCCCTTGTCCATAATATTTTTGGATTACACTTTGCCATGGGTTACTAAAACCACAAAAAATAAAACCATGGATACGGAAGTTTTACTGAATTCACTGTTGAGCTTATGAGGGCTGTGTTGTCTCCATGTGATTTAGCAGTTATGTTAGAAGGCACCCCAGAACCCACAAATCTAACCACTCTAGATTCTGCCATCGCCACATGAAGACAAAATATATTCCAATGCATAAGACTTTAACTAGAAAGGAAATGTAACACAATTAGTGTGCAATAAAGAGAAGGGAAAGAATAGATAAAATATATTTTGCACAAAACACCCAAAGTTACCCATCTCCTAATGGGTAAATGCCCAGCCAAACATGGTTGGCCCGAAGCAGGACCGGTGAGGCCCAAAAACTTGCCACAAGTATAAGAAACTTTCTGGTGGGGAACCAGAGGAAAGGTACAGAAGGAGCCAGTGTGTCTGAAAGGAAAAGAAAAAAATCAGTATCAAGATAAAAGCTGCCAACATCAGCCTTCCCATGGGTATCTCACCCATATCTCTGTCTCAAATGTCTCCTTCCATGTCCCCAAGACCCTGGTACAAGTTCAAGGCCAAGAAACAAGTGCAGTTTCTTCACATGTCTCTCTGCTCCCAGTGCCTCCTCCAGGTCTCCTTCTGGCTCTCCATCCTGCTTCCTTTCTTCTCCCAGTCTCCTCTCCAGCATCTCCTCCACCCTGCTCAGCTCCGCCCTTCTTTAGGTGGGGCAGGAAACCTGGACCCTCCCCTTTCCCTGGGGACCACCCTGTTACAGTTACAGACTTTGCGCTATGGGGAATTGGGGGTCTTAGGATGTGGAAGATGAGCCAGGAGTGTACCTGTTCCCACAGTTACAGGTTTGGGACTGACGCTAACTTACTATTTAAATCATTATCCTTAATAACTACTTTTGACAAGAAAATAAATAAAACCCTCTTTCCTTTCAGTGAAGAAAAAGAAGCCTAAGTTACTAAATAAATTTGATAAGACTATTAAAGCTGAACTTGATGCAGCCGAAAAACTACGCAAAAGGGTAAGTGGAAGTTTTTGTTTTTCAGAGAAATGTACAAATGGTTTAGTTGTTGAATGGACTCAGACATTACTCTTGATTTGTTAAAAAAGAAATGTAAGAGAAACAGCCTTTGAATAGAGTGGATTTTCCCCCAGGCACATCAACATTTCCTGTGAAAAGAATTGCAGCTATAATAGCCAAACAGAATAGATTTTACGTACAGGCCAGCCAACTGGGAGTCAGCCCATTTCATCAATTCTAGTCCTTTGGCTTTGGGCAGGGCACGTGACCATTTTGAGCCTTCTTTCTTTATTTTAAAAAATGAGAATAAAAGGCACTCCTCCTACTCTCTCCTTGGGTTTTTATAAATAGCAAATGAAAGTTTAAAAAACTGTCAACACTGTCAAGTACCATCTAACTAGAGGTTTTCATTTTATACCAGCTCAAAGAAAGGAAAAAAAGGTTGGTTGGCTCCTAAGGTTTTACTTTCTTCTCACTTGGGGGTAACTTACTTTATGAATATCCACATTTCCAGGATGACTGTTTTATGCTTTGCTTTGTCATCAGTTAATATGAAATAGTGTTTGTATTTGTCTGTAAATATACTGTCTTTGAAAACAAATAATCGACCCTATTGATTAAAGTTACTTGTTGTCTTAATTTGGTCATAGTCATATAATTATTGAATCCAAAAATATTTATTGTAATGTATTCAATCATACAGAATAGATGAAGATGTATTTAAAATTTTTCTTTGTGTAATGTTCATTAGTTTTCCTATAAAATACATTTTTTTAAAGATTTATTTTACTTATTTATGCATATAGGCCAGAGATGCGGGAAGTGAGAGGATTCACCAGAAACAGAGTAGGGAGCAGAACAGGCAGACTGCTGAAACACACTGCTGAGGAGAACAGCAGGCAAGACAGAAGTCTGCTGTGCTATGTGGGTTAGCTCCCAGGCCCAGGATGGAACTCGTGCTGCAGTGGCTGGCAATATATTGATAGTGCTAAGACTTAACACTGTGCACCACCAGGGAAGCCCCTATGATATACTTTTTTTCAATAAAGTAAACATTGACTGAAAAAAATGGGAAAGACAACTATAAGCAAATAACAATAGCAATAAAAACACCCAGCTTAGGAACTAAAATGGGATAAGTATGCACTTTCCACACATTTATTGGAAATGTACTAACAGATAGAAGACTCTGTCACTAGCAGTGGATAAGGTTCCAAAGCCAAGATTGGCTTACCTTCTTCTTTACTAGTCTGTGAGAAAAAATAGTATTTCAAAGGCTACTACAGCAAAGTCAGTGTTCACATCCCCTGAATTTAACCACACGGGATGATTTTTGAGTCAGCCTTGTTGAATTTTATAAAATGAAGTCATCTCCTGTATGTGGTAAGTTTTCACTTGTTAACAAAAATGCAACAGACTCTTTTTCTATCACCTTGTCTGGCATCCATCACTTTCTATGCCCTCAGTGTCATATCTGAAAATGCAGAGTGCCTGCTTTACAGGTGACTTGGGATAAAGAAAAATTCAGCAACTTTAGCAGCTTTCGTGAGGGAGTTTTCTGTAACTGCAGTGAATGGTAAGGCAGGGAGGGCACAGCTCTGTTGGGGGAAGCCAGAGGCTGCAAAAGCTGTGAGCAACGGTCAAGGAGTGAAAGAGGTGCTATGACTGAGATCCTTGCAGACTTGCAAACAAGTCTGCTGACAAGAGCTTCCCAGCTCTTAGGATTGAAACATACATTCCTTCTGTCTGGAAGAAGATAAATAAAACAAAAGGTTGTTAGATCATAGTAGAGGCTAGTTACATGCAGACAGGCTTGGCACACAACTACATGACCTTGTACTTCCAGGCTGTGCTTTTTGTAGCAACTGACATAAGCTTGTTACTTGTTCTCCTGGGCTGTGCTTTTTGTAGCAACTGACATAAGCTTGTTACTTGTTCTCCTGCTCAATAAAAGCTACTGAGAAGTTGGGAGCTTTGCTAGGAGAGCAGTAGCCCTCCATCTCCATCCTGACATCTTGTCTGCTGGACTCATCTCTGCATCACCGAACACACAGCACAACACAGTCGCCTCTGGAGGTTACAGCAACACGGCTCTCACAGGGCAGTTAGGTCGGGGGGTGTAAAGTGCTGCCCCAACTCCGTGGTGTTCTCTGATTGCTGCTTATCTGGAGTAGGGAAGGTGTTCCTCAAGGGGTACCCTAAATCTGAAACAGGAGAGAGAAGGGGCCACATAGGCAATTCTGGCTTCTGAAATAACAGGGAGCTGTGTTATTGTCGGAACAATTAACAATTAATTCCCTGACATTGCACCTGCGGTGTTTTGTTTTGTATTTTCAAATGCTGCCTCCAACTGCCTGGTACAGAGTGAAGGCCTTGCTGGGCAGGGCAGAGGAGGGCCAGCTTCAAGTGCACTGATACATGGAAGTAGTTCCTATTTTCCACCTTTTTTTTCCTTTCCAAAAATGTGTAGATCATATCATATGCCAATCATCTGTTTAAAAAAGTAGTGTCAGTGGCTTAAACAACTCCTTACCCATTATGTCCATGTACCACCTCTTGATCCACATATCTGTTTTTCCCCCTGAGGTGGTTAACATATCTTGGCTATTTTAAGCAGTGAAAATAATGCTACACATACATCAGGAGTGCATCCTTGTTTTCCAGTACGTATTTTTGTGTTCTAGGAGTGAGATTGCGGGGTCATGTAAAAGATCCATTTTTAGTCTTCTCGTAAACCACACTGCTTTTGATAGGAATTGGAGAAGGGATTTAAAATGACGTGCAGAAGTGTGCTCATTTGTTGGCGGTCTTTGCCATGATTGTGTTATAAGTGGGGGCAAAGAGAGAGAAGGGAAAACTTAATAAAATCAGAGTGAAGTCATCACATGGAAATCACACCACAGGCTCTAACCTGTGCAAGGATTGGAGTGAACTGTGGGCCAAACAAGGGCATAGCGATGAACGAGATAGGTAGTGCTCATCTGATTAGCTGTTCTGCACCAAGTCTGGAGAGAAAGCTCTGCTTATCTCTTCGTGAAGGAGGCATATTGCCACCTGCCAGTACCTCCTCCCTGACATTCACCTGTGGAGTCTACTGCACACGAGCAGGGGTGGGGCTTTATGTCCTGTAACGCTGCCTGTTGGCTTCCTGCCAAACAATAGGGCTCAGGTATGTGCGTCCACAATGAACTGCCAAGGTTCCAGAAAAAATTACAAACTATATCAAAGAACAGATCATTTTCAGGCAGTTCACCAACATACTATCTTACAATTGAGTTTTTAATAAGAATTACATAGTGGGCCTCCCTGGTGGCGCAGTGGGTTAAGCAACGCACTGTGAAGCAAACTGCAGCCACTGCAGCATGAGTTCCATCCCTGCTGCTGGCCAGGGAGGGGGCCCACATGACAAGGGAGACCTCTCCTGCTGTGCCCGCTGCTCCCCTCAGCAGTGTGCTTCAGTTGATCTGCCTGTTCTGCTCCCCACTCTCTGTGGTGAATCCTCTCACCCCCCCCCACACCTCTGGCCTGTACCCAGTGCTTTTATGCATAAATAAATAAATCTTTAAAAAAAAAAGAATTACATAGTAGTGTCAGGTGCTAAACTGTCTAGTAAGTAACCAGAGAAAAGAAATTCAGGCTAAAAGCAAACACATTTATTTGGTCAGGTTGCTGAGGTGAGAGCTGCTGATGGCATTTTAGGAAGTCACACAAACTCTGTCTTTGGAGAATCCAGAGGATGTCAGGAGTGGCACACAATATTCCATTATTATTATTATTATTACAACCTGCATTAGACGAAGGGAGCATCAAGCAGAGCAAAATACTTTAAAAAGTGTGTTATGAATATGGCTATTCCAGTGTTTTGAATTTACTGATGGTATGTGTAGTATTATTTTCACAAAGATAGCCTCAACATTTGCAATTTAAGGAATGTGGTAGCATTGAGCAGCCCGAGAAAGATATCCATGTCCTAATCCTAATCGCGGGAAGCTAATACTTATTACCATATTTGGGAAAAAAAGATCTTTGCAGGTGTTAAGGCTCTTGGAACAAGAAGATTATCCAGTTAATCTCTAAATGCAGTCACATGTTTCCTAAGAGTGACATGAGAGAAATTTGATGCAAAGTAAAAGAAAGTGCACACAGAGAGATGACAGTGGAGATTGGAGTGATGTGTTCCCAAGTCAGGAAAAGCTATCAGGGGACAAGAGACAGATTCTCCCCCAGGAGCTCTTGAAGGAACATGGCCCAGCCAGTGCCCTCATTTCAGTCCAGTGAAACTGATCTGGACTTCAGTTCTGGAGAACTGTGAAAAAACAGATTTCTATTGTTTTGGTGATAATCAGCAGTGGCAGGAAACTAATACTGAGAAAAGCACGCAAGACATTGAGCGTGAGGTCTTCATTCCTTAAAATCACTCACAGAAGAAACGAAATAGTGGTTGTAAAAACTAACTTATATAAAATATGCAAAGAGCTCCTAAATCTCAACAATAAACCACTCAATTTAAAAATGAGCCAAATACTTAATAATCACCTCTTAACAAAGAAGATATACTCATGGCACAAAAGCATAGGAAAGAATTATCCATGTCATACATAACTGAAGAAGTACAAATCGGAACAACAATGAGATGCCCATCACATTCCTCATGTTAAAATGGCCAATATTTGGACAACTGACAAAAGTAAATCCTGGTGAGGATGTGGAGTAACAGGCACCCTTATACCTCCACCTCACTAGTAGGAATGAAAATTGGTACAGCCTCTTAAAAGACAGTTTGTTGGTTTTGTGCAAAGTTGAATATATTTTTATATAATTGAGAAGTCCTACTCCTTAGTACTTAACCAGAGGAGTTGGAAATACATGTCCACACAAAAACCTATGTGTTGTTTATAGAAACATTTTTATTAATTGCCTAAATTGGAAACAGTCGAAATCTCCTTCAGTCGAAGAGTGGATGAACCGTGGCATAGCCAGCTAATGGAATATTATTCAGCCCTGAAAAGAAATAACCTTTTAAGCCATGAAAAAACATGGAGGAATCTCAACAACATTTGTTAAGTAAAAAAAGCCAAGAAGAAAAGGCTATATACTGTATGTTTTTGACTATATGACTTTCTGGAAAAGGCAAAACAATGGAGATAGTAAATAGATTAATGTTTGCCAGGGGTGGCGTGGGGGGGAGTAGGGGGAGAAAACAGGAAGGCATGAATAGACAAAGCCCTGATGACTTTTAGGGCAGTGAAAATACTTTGTGTGATATTACAGTGATGGATACATGTCATTATACATTTGTTCAAGCCCATAGATGTATAATACCAAGATTGAACCCAAAGGTGAACTATGGACTTTGGGTGATATTTTGAGACTGGATATGTTATCAGTTATAACAAATGTATCACATTTGGGGGATATGCATGTGTGAGGGCCAGAGATATATTGGATATGTCTACTTTCTTCTTAATTTTGCTGTGAACTTAAACCTGTCCTCAGAATAGTCTTTTATTAAAAAGTAATAGTGTGAGAGCAACAGCCTATTTTAATTGGAGATACCATTATTTCTAACTATAAATGTAACTTAGAGAATGTGTACCTGACCTGATTTATCTCTGCTTCCAAGTCCTTAGTCTCTATTAAACTGCTTATCAGGGAAGAGACTTATCTGAGACAGGCACCATTATCTTGTGACCGCAAACCCCACTCCATGCATGTAGGGATGTAGTACATGCTCCACAATGATAATAATAAGTAACATACTCTCTGCAGTGTCTATAAACATTTTATGTATGAGATATTAAACTTCACAGCAGCTCCACAGACAAGACACTAAAGGCAAAACCAGAAGGCATATAAGTCACTCACCTCCAAAGTGGGGGAGCCTGGAATAACCAGACATTCTGCACTGGTCACCACTATGATAGGTTGTCCACCAGCCCTTCAGCATCCTTTGCAGATGTGAGAGGGACAAGAAAGCCTCTGTCTTTGAAGACACCTATCAAGGATGTGATTTAAAGAACTTGAACCTGACTCCTGGCTGTTTAGTCGAGCCTTTTAGAAATAGTTGTAAGAGGGGCCTCCCTGGTGGCGCAGAGGGCTGGGTGGCGCACTGTGGGGCAAACCGCAGCCATTACAGCACGAGTTCGAGTTCGATCCCTGCTGCCAGCCGGGGAGGAGACCCACATGGCGCGGCAGACCTCTCCTGCTGTGCCCGCTGCTCCCCTCAGCAGTGTACTTCTGTTGTTCTGCCTGTTCTGCTCCCTGCTCTCTGTGGTGAATCCTCTCACCACCACCCTCCCACACCTCTGGCCTGTACCCCAGTGCTTTGTATGCATAAATAAATAAATCTTTAAAAAAAAAAAAAGAAATAGTTGTAAGTAACATCAGGGTGGTAACCCACAGGTTGGTCTGCAGAGCCACACGTGTGCCATAAACTTCACATACGAAGTCTCATTCCGTGAAGGTCAGAGCATACATATAAACCACAGTTTGCATGTACCTGTGGAATGCATGGATTTACCAGTTTATTTTGAGCTGGGGTATTTGAGTAAATCCAACTCAGAAAATCTGCTGATTCCATAGTTCCCAGTATCCTTGAGCTGCTTCCCACTGCAAGAAACCTGGTGATGTGTTTCCCATGTGCAACGGCAGTGGATAGCGTGAGGTCAGCAGGGTCCTTCACCCCTGGTCACTCATCAGGCGTACCTACTGCGGGACCCTCTATTCCTTTCGCCTGGTAGCAGGCAGAGTCAGAGGTGCTAGACCGTCTGCAGGAGGGTCTGGGAGTTTGGGCGAGGGCCACATGTCATGGAAGCAGTGAGGCTCCAGTCAGCAAGAGGTGCCAAATCCATCCTGATAGTCGGTGGCAGACAGTGCCTGAGCAGATGGCCCTCATCACGCTGGTTTTACTCCCTACTGTCGTAACAGGTACTTCGACCTCCCACTGCAGGCTCCAAGGCAGGCTAGGTGCTGGCAGCATTTGCCCCTGAAATTAAAACCTAAATATTGTCTTTAGGACTACATGGAGGAGTTATGCATTGAGAGGGCAAATGCACTTTCTTTAACAAAGATTCATATTACATCATTTGTCAGGTACCATTCTTTCCTTTTTCTTTTTTAAAGATTTATTTCTTTATTTATGCATACAAGAACTTGAGTACAGGCCAGAGGTGTAGGAGGTAAGACAGTGGGAAACAGAACAGGCAGATCAACTGAAACACACTGAGGGGAGCAGCAGGTGAGACAGGAGAGGTCTGCTGCACCATGTGGGTCAGCTCCCTGGCCAGGGATTGAACTGGTGCTGCAGTGGCTGCAGAGAGTGTCATAGTGCTGCACCTTAACCTCTTGTGCCACCAGGGAGGCCGCGGGTACCTTTCTTTTAAAAAATAAAGTTTATTTACATTTATTTTTAGTCTTATGTTTGTTGTAATACAGTTAATTTTTTTAAATCTTAGATAAAACCTCTAGTCAGAATGCAGTCCAGGAAATTTTGACAAAATTATTTGGTGAATTTTAAATAAACTTGGCATAATAATCAAAGCAAACAAGATATTTGAATTTGCCGTGCTTACACAATTTCTTCTTCCTGACAGGGAAAAATTGAGGAAGCAGTGAATGCATTTGAAGAACTAGTACACAAATACCCACAGAGTCCACGGGCGAGATACGGGAAGGCTCAGGTATTTTAAAATCCTTGTTCTTTTTTGATGTCCTTGTTCTGTGTGATTGGATTTTCACTGCCAACTATTTGCATTTTCTTTTTTTCCCCTTCTAACATTTATATAGATCAATTTCTCATGCATATACATAAACATACTGTTTTTAGTTAGACAATTAATGCTATTATATACTGTTTGATTTAGTAATACTTTCCTACCCCCTCCCCATTATAGCGTTTCTCTTATTTTAAAAAGAAAACAGAGATGAACACTGGTCACTGATTTCCCAACACCCACACATCTCATTCTATTTAATCTCCTACGTAGTTTTCACTTTAGGCTCCTCAGAGCTTTAAGGATCTCAGTTTTATAACTGGAGGTTACAACTGTGCTTAGGAAAGACTTTTTGAAATATAAAGCTGAATGTACTTTGTTTTCTCTGTAAATTATTTCAGCTGGCTTACTTCTTATCAGCTATTTTCTCCCTTTCTCCATGTACACTACCTACTTTCTCTCTGACTTTCTCTACTCCAGCTTTTCATTTCCTGAAGCTTTTCCACATTTTTCTGTAACTGTAAACCCTTGTGTGCCACCTATTGGGGTCTTTTTTAATTATTATTTTTGTGTAGAAGGACTGAGGTGCAAGTCAGAGATGCAGGGGTGATAGAATTCACCATCACCAGAGACAGAGTGGGGATCAGAACAGGTGGATCTACTGAAATACACTGCTGAGGAGCGCAGCGGGCAAGACAGGAGAGGTCTGCTGAGCCCTGTGGGTAAGCTCCCTGGCCAGGGATCAGACTCAGGTAGAAGAGGTGACAGCGCTGAGACAACCCACCGGGGATGCCCCCTGCGATCTTTATCGTGAACACTCTAAAGGTCTCTGTGAGTCTTATATCCCAGTAGAAGATATTTTTAAAGTTACTCAAAAGCTATTTAGTGAAAGCCCACTACAGTCATGTCCTTAGTGATGGGGTATGTTTGGCGTTGTGCAGACATCATAGAGGTATATATATTTTTCAAACAGAATTCTCCATTTTGCTGGATTAGCAATTCAGGAGGCTGTCTTGGAGAGGAGCTGGGCCATCTGTGACTTCTCTTTGTTCCTGTAGCACATGGGCAGTGTATGTAGCAGTGTCACTAATAAGTAGGAATCGGGGGACCACTGTCATAGACGTATCCATGGTTGAGCAGCACGTCTTGTGTGGGGCACGGCTGTAGGTGCCAGACCCTGTCTAGGCCCTGCATGGACAGTCATCAGCAAAATATACAGTGCTTTCATTGTAATGGCGAAGCCAGTGTAAGAGACAGATGAGAAGATATAAATGTTTGCTAATGAGAGCAAAGAAGAAGCAGAGTAGAGCCACATGAGGGAGCTGAAATGTTGGATCAGGTGACAGGGAAAGGGTTCACCCAGAAGGTGACATCTGAGCCAAGTGTGCAGTCTTTATACATAAATACATATTTAAAGAATATGATAAAGTGTTAAAAATAAAAATGAAATCATCTCACATAGTCATATATCCCATAAAGAAAAGAAGGTAATGGAATAAGAAACAGACCTATTCAGATTTTTTGGCTTCAGGTGACGTGTTTGTAAGTGACAGTGCAGACAGCATTTAAGACAAGGTGACCAGAAAGGTCTCCTGAGGGAGGTGGCAAGGTTGTGGAAGGGGCTGTCCAGGCAGAAGGAATAGCAGGAGCAAAGGCCATGAGGCATGGAAATAACCTTGGCATAATAAGCTCTAGCACAGAGAGAAGAGCGTGCAGAGGGAGGGTACGGTGTGACTGGTGGTTGTCCTCACAGATTGAGTCTATGTGCTGGAAAGCCATAGGAGGCTTTTTGCATGAGTGTAACACCATCTGGTTGGTTGTTTTTTGTTTTTTGGTAACAATTGCTTTGGTTGCCGGGTTTGTGAAAGCGAAAGGAGAAGCAAGAGGAATAAGAGGCTACCGCAAGTGTACTCCAGATAGGGTGACTCAGACTGTGGTCATGGGCACGGGATGGAGAAGTGGGCAGTAGGTAGAAGACCTGAATAATGGATTAGATGAAAAGGCCAGAGAAGGAGAGGATCCTGGGCTTTTGGTTTTTTCACCAACTGAGGAGAGGATAGTGCTAGTTACTGACTGGGAAGACTAATAGAAGAACTGGTTTGGGGAGGAGCACATTCAAGAGTTGCTTTTAGTTCTGCTAATTAGCACCAAATGTCAGAACAGGCGGATCGACTGAAACGCACTGCTGAGGGGAGCAGGGGTGCGGACAGAAGAGGTCTGCTGTGCCATGTGGGTCAGCTCCCTGGCCAGGGATTGAATTTGTGCTGCAGTGGCTGCAGAGAGCTTCATAGTGCTGCACCTTAACTTTGGCACCAAATGTCAAATGAGGCTGTTAGCTGTTCAAGTGGACATTATCAGGCCGATCATTGGCTTTGTGGAGTCTGGGCCTCAGATCACAAGCCAGTGCTGATCTATAGGTAAGTTAGACAGTATAGCTCCTCAGCCCTGTGTATAGAGGGGGCAGGAGTAAGATTTTCAACCCTGTTGGGAAACGATAGATGCACAGCTCCAGAGAATTTTCAGATCAAGAAGAAGCTGACAGCACCCCTTTGAGTGGGTCAGCGCAGTCACTGCTTATGACACTCACACAAAAACTAACACATCTATAAACAAAGCAAGTGTGTTTGACTCTGAATGTCAAGTGGCAGCCGTTTGAAATGCAGATGCTCACATTCTTCCCATCTCCCCATTAAAAACCTGATCATTAAATTTTTATTAAGTTTTAATGAATTAAATTGTGAAAAATTAATGCTAATAAATTCCTCTTACGCATGGTGCAGACCGGGATTAGCAGACAATATTGTTATCATCTTTGTCAGTAAGCCACCCAGACTGCTAAATTCTGCTGCCCTTAAGTGAGAGAGGATGTGTTTGTTACCAAAAGAGTATGCCTGTTCCCAGTAAGTGACATGCTTTGCCCTGCTATTGACAGTCACTTAATTAAGGAAAGCAGATTAAGTAAAGAGAATAATGATTGACGCCAATGCTAATTTAGTTATGGAAAACATGTTTCTGCTTTAGAACTTTATGTGTGATATTAATTGTTGGTACCAAAGTTGAAAGAAATATACTACTTTTTGCACATGGGGATTGCTGTGTTTATATCCTTATTTAATTGTAGGGATTTGAGATTTATGCCCCAGGCATTATTTTATTTTATCTCTAAACTGTTAATGCAATAAGGTGTTATTGACATTCATATTAATGTGGCATAAACCAAAATTTAGGCATGATACATTAAATTTTAAAAGAACAATTCAAAAGAAATTTTAAATTCATAGTTTTTTAAAAAAAAGAACTGAAAAGAAGATGGATTTTATAGGGAGGAATAATTATGACTTTTTAATTCTGTTCGCAGATAAAACAATCACTTGGAAATATCCAAACAGATTTGAAAAATTCAGCAACAACAGCATTAACTTAGTGCAAACTACAGCATCTATTATGTCTAAAGTAACACTGATTCTTATTTGTTGGATCACGGCAAAAATCAATTTAGACTAAGTTCCCTGATCATCAGACACAAATTCTTGAATTATAAGCTCATTCACTTTATTATATTATATAAGCCATTGATGTCTCTGAGGCAGAAAATGACACATCTCCTAGGAAGGTCGGGTAGGAGAACTAGGTGGAATCATGAAAAGATTCTGTGATGCTGACATCGTATAACCAATGTTCGGTTTTAGCTCAGTGCACTTTACCTACATGTGCTAAACCGATAAAATCAACCCAGACACTTTTTATTTTCAAGACAAACCTGTTCAGTTTCATTCAAAAGATATTTAAAGAATTTATGTGCCATTTTAATACTGATAGTTTCTCAATTCTGGAAGTTATAAAATGTTTACACTTCATTAAAATGAAGAACCTTGGGGCAGAGACAGAAGAGAGTGAAAAAAGCATATAGATTATACATCTTTTCCTCCAGATTGAGTTTAATAAAAGATATTTATTCCTATCTGTATACAGGAGGATTATCTTGGAAGGTATTTGTCCTTGCTTTAACATTGAAGAGACTCTTTCACTATTGATGTGGTAACTTGAAAAGACTACTAAATTAATAAGCAAAACTATTGGTCTCAAAAAGACTGTTCTGGAACTCTGTTGTTCTGTGAAGTCATCTATGAAGACCATGTTTTAGGGAGTTAACTCACCACAGTCAAACTCATTAGAAATTGATGCCCACACAGAAAAGCCAGCCTATGACTATCTAGAAGCTGTACAGGCATGATAACAGAGGTCCTGACACTGGATTTTCTCTCTTGGTAGATGTTCTATCTGAGGGACATTTACAGATTTGAACAGGCAGTTACATGTCCAGAATTTTTTTCCAATATAGCAAGGGAGGATTGCTCTTTTCTTATCTAGATGTTTTTATCCCATCAATTTCCTTTCTATCATAAATCCATACACTTCTCTCTGTCACCACTGCTTCAGTTCTAACACTCATCATTTTGGGAAACTTATCTGAATCTGTCCTGTCAACAACTTATTTTTTACATGTGTTATTTTCTGAAAAGCTTCCCACAGGTAATTTATCAATTTGTACTGATTCTAAGATTTTCATTTTGGGGTAGTGGAGGAAGGGATTATTTCTTACCATCTCTTCATATGTGGAGTTTGCTTTTTTTTTTGCAGGCACCTATATATTTATTTCAGCACACAGTTGATTTTAACAAGGTAGACAGGCTTAACAAGGATATTCTGATAAGACATGATATGTGCTACTTTCAGCATCTAACTACTATCATTTTTCCTCAAAAGATAATTTTCAAATTGCAGTCTACTAAATCTGATGAGAGTTAGGTGACCACTTTACACATTCTTCTCTTTCTTGCTGGTGGTATTTCATTCCTCATTCTCAACTTCTAGTGAGAATCTCCCTCGTTCCACTAAGAATATAGATCCAAAGCGAACTTTCATATGACCACCCTACCTCACAGCCCCCTACATCTGTTCCCATCTGGCCTGCCCTCCCTTCTGCTAGCACAGATGAACTCTCCTGGGCACTTTCCTATCCCCTCTCACCTGCTGGAGGACGTCCTTCTAATTTCTCTGCCCATTCTGCATCATCAGATTTCCCCTCTCTACTGTCACATGCTATAATGTTCAGCTCTTGTCTCTACACTCCTCTCCCTTTCATGGTCCATTTCTCTGCTCCCTTTCACAGTGAAACACATTGAAATAGTTGTCTCTATCTCCTTTCTTCCTGTTTCCTCTTGCAGCTGCCTTCTTCATGTCCAGGTGCCCAGCCACCCCACAGAGAGGGTCTGGCTGGCTCCGGCAGAGGGCCGTGCTGCCCGTCCCAGGCCATATGACCTCAGCTCTGACAGCCCAGCCTGTGAGCCCTCTGTCTCGATCCCTATTGCTAGCTGGCCTCCAAACCACTTTCTTGTTATTTTCTTCTCTTCTCCCTCCAATTCCATTCACTTTGCTAATCCTGCCCTTTTTTTAAGAAAACATATTTTATTTATTTATGCATACAAGAGCTGAAATACAGACCAGAGGCAGGGGGTGAAAGGACTCACTAGAGGCAGAGCAGGATGCAGAGCAGGCAGGTCAACTAAAGCACACTGCTGAGGAGGAGCAGTGGGTGAGGCAAGAGAGGTCTGCTGCACCATCTGGGTCCCCTCCCTGGTGGGGGATCGAACATGTACTGCAGTGGCTACAGAAGCTCCACAGTGTGGTGCTCAACCCCTTGTGCCACCAGAGAGGCCTCTGCCATGTCTTTTGACCTCTAATAACCTAGAAACTTTCATTTCTTTAGTGTTCTTTCTTGGACCTCTTCTTTCCTCTGTCTACACTCACAACTATTTCTAGCTTCTCATTTTTCATCTCATCTCTATCCTTGATGATTTGCCAATGTGTGTTTTTAACTCTGACCTTTCTCCCGAACCTCAGATTCCTATATGCACCTTCCTATCCAATATCTCCACTTGGAAATGGCATTGGGGTTTAATATATCCAAAACTGAACTCGTGATTTCATAATCCTACAAACTCACTTCTGCAGGGAGTGCCAGTTCTCTCTGGTAATTGCTTCAGTCAGAAAGTTTGAATTCACCCCTGAATTCTCTCTCCCTTTTTATCATATCCTACATTGAGATCAACAAATGTCTTAGCACTCACTTACAAAATAGATCTATAAGCCAACTGTTTTTTACCCCCTAATTGTTACTACACTAGTTCACACCTCCACGGCCTCTTGTCTGGATTCCTGCCGGAGCATCCACTGGGCTCTCTGCTTCTTCCCTCCCCCCAGGTCTGCTCTCCACTCAGCTTCCAGTGTGATCCTTTCAACACATATAGCAGATGATATCAAGAACACCCTGTCTCTTCCCAGCTCACATACTGTGTACTAGAATGGGCAGTAGCTCGCCAGGTTTATCATTACCTGATGGTCCCATCACCCTCCTCCTCATCCTCTCCACCACGCCAGTCTTTCCTCTGTTCCTCATTTCCATTTCAGGGGTCTTGCTCTCGCTGTCTTCTCTGCCTAGAGCTTCTTCCCCTGATGTCCTGCCTTGCTCCCTTCACTTCTCTCAAGCACTCCCTGGTCATCCTGATTCAGCTGGCATCCTCCCTGGGACCCTGCCCGGCACTTCTGAGCCTGCTTTGATTTATCTGCAGTGCCGATCACCGTCATGCACATGACCTTTCTTGTGCACGTTGCCCTTCATTCCTTTTTAGAATGGAACAAAATGGATAAGGGACTTTGCTGTGTTCAATTCGTGTGCCATATGCATGGAACGGATGAATGAACCCAGGAATAAACGAGTGAAAGACCAAGAATTGTGGGCTAGAGCCCGTTTATGTAATGTTAATAAATATCCTGATAGGAATTCTCACTAGTCCTGGCATATATTAGTCTTACTTTTATGATATGCTTTATCATTTGAAGAGCTAACTGTCCCTTATATTATTAAAATAGCATGTTCTGTCTCCTTCCTTTGATTTTTGTTTTTTTCTTGATGAAGAGACATTTTTAATTTGTCTTGAACTCATTTTAAACTGCATACAAAAGTTAACTTTTCATAAATATTTTGGGAGATTACAAATGGAGCCTGCCATGGGACATTTAGCCAGTGTGGGCACTTTCCTCTAGTGTGAAGATGACTTGGCGGAGAAGAGGAGGAGCAACGATGTCCTGCGCAAGGCCATCGAGACCTACCAAGAGGTGGCCGGCATGCCCGATGTCCCCGCAGACCTGTTGAAGCTAAGTTTGAAGCGGCGATCAGAAAGACAGCAGTTTCTAGGTAGGATGGGATAAGGGTAGATTCAAGAGCAGATGCGAGGCCCTTATAAAAGGAGCCTCAGGGCTATGTGTACTCTTAGGAGAATTTAGTTACAAGAAAGATAATCCAAGTTTGTTTTTTTTTTTCTTTTAAAGATTTTATTTTTATTTATGCATACAAGAATTGAGGTGTAGGCCAGAGGTGCAGGGGGTGAGAGGAGTCACCAGAGACAGAGTGGGGAGCAGAACAGATGGATCTACTGAAATACACTGCTGAGAAGAGCAGCAGGTGAGACAGGAGAGGTCTGCTGTGCCATGTGGGTCAGCTCCCTGGCCGGGGATCGAGCTCATGATGCAGTGGCTGCCTATTGCTTGATAGTGCTGAGACTTAACTCTTGCACCATCAGGGAGTCCCTATTCCAAGTTTTGTGACTCATTTCAGGTCATTTACCTGATTGTGTCTTAGACTGAAATAATAAGACTAGCCTAAAAAAATTGCAAAGATGCAGATGGTATTCTTACCACCTTCCCACTCCTTTCTCCATTTTAAAGGTGAAATAAACTGTTGAGATATTGTAGAGTTTGCCTAAGGTATCACAGATAATGAAATTTATAGCTCCAGAACCAAAAGTTCTTCCTGTTGATTCTTTTCCCTCTTCACTGTAGTGAACTGATTCATGGAGGTGGAAAATTATCTGTGGGACAACTTCTATTGAGAAATGTTGGGAGTCCCAGGTACTAAACATTTTCTCTGTAAGTTGTGAATCTAAGCCAATGAAAATGATAGAAAGAGAATTTTTAAATACTAAGTAAATTTACAAATGCTTTGAAAGAGCAGCAAAAAGCATCCTCTCTGACTGACTCTGTTTCCCAGTGCAATAAGCAGCAAGGCAAGTCATAATCTAACTTCATTATAGCCAGATTTGTGAGTCTGCCCTGCCCTTTGCCAGTCTCCTCACCCCCCAACCCCCAGCATATTATCAGTAAACTATGAGAGAAGCATTTGACCACGTATAGCTGCTAAGATTGGTGCTTGGCTAGATAAGTTAAATAGGCAAATTACTAACATTGTGGGTTCTGCCATCCACCATAACAAGACAGACATACTCTAGTGCATAAGAACTTCAGTGGAAAGGAACTTTAATACAATTAATATGCAATCAAGAGAAGAAAAAGAGAAAGAATAAAGTTACCAAATCAGGCACCCAAAGTCACCCATTTCCTTCTGGGTAAATGTGCACCCAACAGGTGGCCCAAAGCAGGGTCGCTGAGGCCCGAAAGCCTGTCCCAAGTCTAAAGCACCTTCTGTTGGAAACCACAGGAAAGGGAGAGAAGGGACCAGGCAAGTCTGTCAGGAAAGAGCATCATCAAAACCGGAGTCAAGATAAAGGCTTGTCATCCTTCCCCGGGTCCTCTCACCCACATCTCTGGCTCTTTCAAGTGTCTCTTTCCAAGTCCCTGGTACAAGTCCAAGGCTCAGCAAGTGCAGCTTCTTCAAAAGTCTCTCTGCTCCATGTGCCTCCTCCAGGTCTTCTTGACCTCGTCCTCTCTCCGCTTCTCCTCAGCCACGTTGTATCTCTCCCTATCCTCTCCATTTTTTCCTAGCTTCTCTTCCCTGCTCAACTCTACCCTTCCTCAGGGTGGGGTAGGGAACCTGGAACCTCCCCTTTCCCTGGGGCCCACCCTATTACAGTGTCACTAGGAGAGGTTCATATAACTAATATTCACAGCCAGTAGGTCCCTTCACTTTGGTAGATTTGTCCATTGGACTTATTTCACAAGGTTCAGCCAGTTCAGGGAAGGAAAAACCCAAGGTGCATAAACAGGACTGAAAAAGCAAGGGTCTAGTTGAAGGCCCTCAATACTTACCTGGGATGCAAAATCAGCATCATTATAAATTTTTGTGCCTTGACCTTCAGTATGGTTCTACTTAGCCTTGGTTACTTACCTAATTCTTTAAAGTTTTTCATGTTTGTCATGGATTTTTTGGAAAGAATCCCTACAACATCATTCTTCTGATTTCTGAATTTTTGGCAACCTCCTAAACTTTTCACCAAGTACCTCACTTGCCACCCCCCTATTTCCTCCCCAGGAGAAAAACTGTCTATGGAAAATCTGACCTTCCTCAACAGGATTTGAATATAATCTCTGAATGAGAATGAGACCAGTTCACTAGAGGTTGCTCTGTGAAGAGGGAATTGTATGCAGAATATGGTAGTGAGAGTACCAAGTTCCCTCAAAATAGAACAGGGGTCTGTGGAAGCAGAGAAAGGAGAAACGTGGTAGCAGCAGGACCCTGGTTATAGTCAACAGGGGAAGTTTAGAAATGGACAAGTGTGATATTAGTGTGGGCAGATGTGAGGAGGAAGGGCACAGAAAAATAAGCCAGATGTATTAGTGAGGGAGTGAATGACTAAGCAGATCTCCTCAGATTAACCAGTCCTAGTGAGCAGGCCAGAGGACTAGTGGGTGATGTTTATGTCAAATAGTCTGTTGTGGGGCATAAACCATTAAATTGTTGATGGTTATATCACACTTTTGGCCAATATGAGTTTGTGGACACTTAAACTCTTCAGGTAATTCATTAATTTTGCCATGTATACTATTCTTATTTTGTACATTTCCACATGTTTGGTTTGTCTTTCCAGTGGTGGGGAGGAGTGATGACAGTATGTACCTCCCAGAAATGGAAAGATTTCTGTCTGACAGTCTTAACATGTTGGAAGCTAGGGTAGTCCTGATTCATGTTGTGCAGAGTATCCAGTCTTCCACCAGAGGGCGCCATAATACTGGATGATATCTCACTTGCTCCGTGACTGTCATTGCAGAGTCAGGACGCACTTAACTGTAAATAGTGTCTTCAGGCGACCTCAATGCCTCTTCACTGGTTCATACAGGGTGCAGAACCCTGAAACCCATTAGGCTTTTTATTTGTTCTCCAATCATAATTTTAAGGGTAAACAGAATAAACCAAAAATTTCTCAGTGAAACATTTTTTACAAGGAATTGGCAAGGAAAATTTTCTTGAGGGAATTTGGCATAAGAAGATATAAGTATTGATGAATTTAGAAAATTAGGGTGTCTTTAAAATTTTGTAATTGCTATTATGTTCAATATCTGATTATAGGAATTATTGATGTTATTGCAACTGCATGATGAAATCATTTTTTATTAACTTTATTTATATATATTTGACATCAATTGTAATCCCCATGTAGTCCCCATCACCATATCACCAGAGCACCATCACCTCAGTCCCCCATGCTCCTGTCTGCCCTCAACCCTCTCCCTCCCCTCTCCCCACCAAGTGTCCCCAATTTGTCCTTGTCTTTTCATTTTTGGTTTTTGTGTCATTATTATTATTATTATTGTTCTTATTCCTTTCCTTGATCCTTATTTGGTTCCCTTATATTCCTCCTAGGGGAGGAACCATCTGGTATTTTTCTTTTGCCTTCTGACTTACTTCGTTGAGCATAATCCCTTCCAGTTCCATCCATGTTCCTATGAATGCGTCTAGTTTTTCATTTTTTGATTGCTGAATAGTATTCCATCGGGTATATGTACCACAGCTTCCCAGTCCACTCACATGATAAAATCTTATAGGTTCTTAGTCATCAATATGTAAAGGCAGATTTTAGAAGGTTTTCATGCTCTCTTGAATAATTTCTTGGGATTTATAGTTTCAATACAAAGATGTATCTGATCTGTTTTTATGTGATCAACGTACAAATCATTGCTTTGGTTTTTGTTGTTGTTTTCACCACACCAGGTCATATGAGAGGCTCCTTGCTTACTCTACAGAGATTAGTTCAACTATTTCCTGAAGATACATCCTTAAAGAATGACCTTGGAGTGGGGTACCTCTTGTTAGGAGATAATGACAGTGCTAAGAAGGTTTATGAGGAAGTAAGTATCACTCTTCCATTAGCCTTCTCAAATTATTTTGAATACGAAGTTTTAAATGTTATTTATAAATTGCATTCAATACTCTCAATCTCAATATCTTTATTTTAAATTAAATTCAATAGAATTTAAATATCATTACAATTAACATATTCTAAGTTTGTTCTCACATCCCTTTTTATTTCCTGGATCAGAAGATTTTAAATTTTAGTTAACACTTGCTACATTTCATCCTTCAACTTTTGGTTATGATATTTTGGTACTGCAAGAGGAATTCTGTGGACATAAAAACACATAATATTTCCCTCTTTCCACTACAAATTCAGTTTAAGGAGAGCCTGCAGAACAGAAGCCTTTCGGGCACATAGAGTAAACCTTCTCCTTTATGGCATCGATGCTTCAATTCTCTGACAAGGAAGCCTGTAAAAGGATTTCTCCCTCATATTGGATGTTTTAATAGATGCTTTTTAAGTAACAAGTAGCTATAAAATCTAGAAAACTGTGACTCCTTCGAGCATTGGGGTAATTCATTTGGTACAGGATAAACAGGATACCAGATGAACTTAGAAGGTGGAAGAAGTAAATGCCTCTGGGAAAGAAATATGAACACATTTACTTGTTATTCTTACACTTAAGCCCTTAGGTCAATGGTTTTCAAATTGGTGTACTTTATATAAAAACCCTGTTTCTGGTTGGTAGCCAGTATAATTCCTTCTGTTTTTAAAATGCAGTCAAGTGTGATGATTCCACACTCAGTCTAGGAACTGGGTCCATCACAAAGTGATGCTTTTCTCAGTTTATTCCTGTTGATTAATTGAAGGTTATTGAATTTGAGAGCAATTGTCTTTTTAGTCTTGTCATAATTTTCATATTATCTGAAATAGCAGAAATAAGATTTTTAGTTTTTATAGTGTGTTTAGTATTTATGCAGGGTAGATGGACCCTAGTGTTGAAATGTGTGCCATCCACTGAAGTACCTATTCCAGGTTGTAAATGAGTTCACAGGGCATTGTCCTTACTAATGGCCACTGCCTATCACTGAATGCCTTGTCTTGCAAAGATTGTTTAGGGAAATATCCAACCTGAATCAGGTGGATTCAGAATCAGGGATTCAGGATCATGTGGTTTCAAGACATACATGTATATCAGAATTCCCAGTACTGTCACTGTTAGAAACCACAAGATGGAATCCTCACTTCCTCACTCCTTTCTTCATTCCAAAACACATGATTACATGGTCAGTTGCTGACTGGGTGCCAAGCGCATTTGAGTTTAGGGAAGCATCTAAAAGCCTTCTGGTTTTTTCACCCACTGCGAGTTTGTTCTTCCTTCCTTTGCAAAACCTTCCTTAAATATAGTCATGCTTTTTACTTGATATTAAATCTTGGCTACAAGAAAGCTTTTACTTCACTGTGGAAAATAAATTTACCTGCTGTCGTTTATATATTTGAAATCATAATCTCATTTGAATAAGCATAACAGGATGCAGAATGTCTAAATGATAGCTGTATTATGCAACTAAGTGGATTTCTTCTTAAAGAAGCACCAGCAGACTGAAAATGTGTGGGGTTTGCCCTGTATTTCCTCCTCTCCCCTCGAAGTTAATAAGCTGTAGCTAGTGGATTTTCTTTCCTTAACCAGAGTTTATCCTGCTGTGTTTGTGTCTCCACAAAATCACTTTCAGAAAACTGATAGTGTCATTTTATATTTTTCTTCATGTTACTTTTTATTTTAACTTATAAAAACCATTGATATTTCCTTTTATGGTTTTTCAACATTTAGCTTTCACAAAGACTGACTTTTAAATGACCTGACATAGACTGCTTACTTCTGTCGCTTTGGGGGGTGTGCCTCAGTTTCCCTCCATGCTAGCAACAGCACCTGTTACCTAGCCACCCACTGGTAGCCCAAGGTTCAGCTTTGTCCTTATTCTCCCCTCCCTTTACTCTTCACACCTTCCCCTTCACCTAGTCAGCATTTATTTCAAAAACCCACACACACTAGTTTGAGAAGTGATAATTAAGAAACAAACACAGAGTGTGCCCTCGGGGAGCTTACAGTCTGTTACCAAATCCCTAATTTCTGTTAAATTACCTTTTGAGTGTCTCTCAAATTGCCTCCCAGTTTAACTTAGGCACTCATTATTTCTTGCCTAAGCCAGGAATCCCATGCAGACTTGTTCTCCTCATCAACACAAATCACAAATCTGACCCTAACCCCCTCGGCTTCAGTTCTTTTCTGCTTCCCATTACCCTCAGCTGTGGTCTCCAGTCGTGTTGGATTGCCTGCCCTCTCAGTAAAGAATGCTCACGCAAACCACTGCTGTGTGTGTTTATGTATTCCTATGCACAGAGGTAGATCTATTAATGCAGCACACACATTAACCTACATTGAGTTTTAAGGTGAAATGTGTTAAATACATTTAAATGGACAAAAGTTACCTTTTTGCTTTTATTAAAAAATTAATACTTTAGTAATAGCAATGTGTAGTATTATATACGAATATATGAATTTTTTTATCATGTAATGGGTCATATAAGGAGTTTGTGCTGAGCGAGAAATATCAGCTAATACCAGTTATTTAGGGATATGTGTGTGTGTGTGCACAGGTGCAAAGAAAATATGTAATAGCATTAGTATTAAACTAAATCTTTGTATTTTAGGAATCTTATAAAGCCACTCGTGTCAGAGTGTGCTGGTTATAACTAGTAGATACTATCTGCAAATCTATAGTACGTCCCCATGTAGGCTGTGGTAAGCGCAGTAGGTGATGGTAAGGAATCGGGCAAGGAAGGCAGCTCTTTTGGTTCCTCCAGGTGCTCAGCACCCTCCTACCCCAACTGTAGTGTGTGTACAGCAGGGATTGTCCACCATGCAGATAAGAAAACCTTAGAGCCCAGTGCCTACAACACAGACACACACATATGTGTGTATATATGTATGTATATATATACACATATGCGTAAACATATACACATATTTCAAAGACAAATGCAAATAGAAGCATTTTTTTCACTCTCCAGAAGACACGATATTTATGCATGATGCTAAACAGAGACTTTAATTTGCCTCCTCTCTTTTGTTGTTTCTGACCCATTATCCCTTTTTCCTTATGCTTTGAAT
Organism: Galemys pyrenaicus; assembly: GCA_019455555.1. Classification (NCBI taxonomy): domain Eukaryota; kingdom Metazoa; phylum Chordata; class Mammalia; order Eulipotyphla; family Talpidae; genus Galemys; species Galemys pyrenaicus. The sequence goes on along the minus strand of JAGFMF010011756.1, from coordinate 3,100,759 downwards.
GCCTCCTCCCTGATTATAGCTCATCTTTCCTTCCCCTTATGAACTCCTATTCATCCCTAAATACCTTCCAGGTTTTTGTCCCTGCCATGCCCACTCATAGTCTAGGGACTCCTGTATGCTCCTTGCATGCCTCTTACCTGTTGCTGTGGTTACACTCACTATGTTGTATTACTAATAGCTACTTATGAGTCTCTCTCTCCCCTTCAGTTGAGCATTTCTTGAGAAATAGTCTATTTCATTTATGTTTATATGTCCAGAGCCTAGAAGAGCTCTGTAAATGAATACATTTGCTAATTATTTGATGTGATGGGTGTGTGGTTGCAGAAGACAGAAATGTAATTTGTGTAGCTCCAATAATTATAATAAACCCTCCATGGTTAGGCTGACAGAAACATGACCAGCCTCAGTTCAACTCCAGAGGTATTATTGCACTCTTGCTCAGCTTCTCGTCTGTAACAGGCGCTATGAAGGGTGCAGAGGAATCAGTCTATGCTTTCAGAGATTTAGTTAGGAAGAAAATTCTGACATGTACTCTAAGTGCAGATTTCTGGAAGAGCTGTAATGTGCCTGGCACTGTTCTAAACTTGTACATCGGTGCAACAGACAAAACCCCCATGGAGCTTATATCAGAGTGAAGGTACTCAAAAATACACTAAGTCAAATGGTGATGAGTGCTATGAGGGAAAAGGAGGAATCAGGATAAAGAAGCTAAAGAGTAACTAGTGATAGAGGGGTCTGTTTAATAACAGGCATTCAAGGGAGGCTGCTCAGAGGTGGTGATCTTTCAACAAGGACTTCTTGGCGGTAGGGTCTAGCCACCTGGATGTCTGGGAGCATAGTTTTTGGCTTAAGGGAATACTGTACGTGCAAAGGTCATGAGCAGAGTGCCTTTGGCTTGCTGTGCAGCAGCAAGTCCAGGATGGCGGGAGACGGGTTGGAGAAAAAGTAGAGAGCTAGGCCCACCTCATGAAGACCTGGAGGCTATTCCTAGAACCTGGTCTTTATTTTTTTAACATGATGTAGGGCAGAGAAATCAGGTTTTCCACTCTTACGCCACTGGTATAATGATGGACACCTGTGGTGCTGTGCACATGCCTAGGTGGGCATGCGCAAGTGGGCGCACCTGGGTTTGGGCATGGCCCTATAGAGTCAGCGTCATGAGGACGCCAACAGCAACAAGACCAGCAGCAGAACAAGACCAGAAAGAGCAGCAGCGGAAGAACAGGAGAAGACCAACAAAGCAGCTGAGAGGGTGAGATGTGCCAGGGACTGGGAGGTCTGCCAGCCTCCTGGCGCCCTGGCACCCCTGCCTGCCATGTACCTGGCCACCTCTGTAAATAAAAGCATAAAAGCCACCGAGGGCTCCAAGACTCCTTCCTTTACCCCATCTGCTAGAACCATCCAGCTCTGTGCCTCCTTCCTGCCACTGCACATGATCAGTTTTTAAGTTGAGGTAACATTGGTTTATAACATTGTATACAATTTAAAGATACAGTGTCGCCTGCTTAAGGCTTCACCACACCACACCCACCGCCAAGACATCCAAGGTCCACTACCGTAGTCCATTGTGCTCCCTCCTTACTTTGCTCTCCTCCCCCTCTTATTTGCAGCCTCAATTCCACAGACATATTTCTAGGATTTGTTATTGATTTGGTTTAGTTCATCTTTTTTATGTTTTCTTTTTTACATCATTATTAATTTTTGGACAGTATTTTGATTCCTCCCCTCAGGTGTAGTCCTCCTCATTCTCCCACCCATGAGCCATCACCACAGGTGCTTGTGCTCTTCCCCTCATCCCTGTTTTGATTCCTCCCTCTCCCCCTCCCCTGCTATGTACCTCAGATCTATGGTCAGCTTGCAAGTTTTGTCTTTTTCCTGACCTTTTGTTTGGCTTCTCTATATTCACATATAAGTGAAACTATCTGATATTTATCTCTTTCCTTCTGACTTATTTCACTGAGCATAATCCCTTCCAGCTCCATCCATGTTGCTGCAAATGGCATGAGTTTATCTTTTTTGATCGCTGAGCAGTATTCCATTGTGTATATCTATCACAACTTCTTGATCCAGTGATCTGGTTTTGGGCACTTGGATTGTTTCCATATCTTGGCTATTGTAAATAGTACTGCAATAAGTATAGGAATGTAGATTTCTTTCAGATTAGTGTTTTTGTGTCCTTTGGGTGGATTCCTAGGAGTGGAATGACTGGGTCACATGGTATATGCATTTAGTATTTTGAAGAACCGCCACACTGCTTTCCATATTGGCAGGAACAGTTTGCATTCCCACCAGCAGTGTAAAAGTGAGGAACCTGGTCTTTTGTTCTGAGTGATCTGGAATCCATTTGGATTTTGAACAGAGGAGAGGCGAGCCATGATCTCTCCTAGGATTTAGTGAGTCCATTCAGGTCCCCATGTGGGGAATGGGCTATGGATACAGAAGGTGGGCATTTAGGGGTTCATGTAAGAAGGTAGGGAAGAGGTGATAAGACTTGGATAGGTGGCAAGTGAAAAGGAAGTTATGGGGGTGTGGTTTAGAATCTCTTCTGAAGTTAGCATTGTCTAGATTTCCTAGTGGGTGAGATGCACGCACGGAAAATGCTGATGTATCATCCACATATTCTACAGACTGACCAAGGAGTCTATTCTCCTGGCACTCTTGCCCCTTCTGTATAAGGAACCCATGATGGCTGTGACTCCCTTCTCCTTCTCAGATTCAGGGATGAAAATAAGCTACAGCATGTTCACCTTCCCTGTGCCTGTACTCAACTCGAACCTTCATTGTTCTCTTTTATTTTGTAAATTAGTTTGTCTAGCAGTTTCACAAGTTGAATGTTGTTTTGGTTTCTCATCTCTAATAGTTAATGACAGGACATTTGCATAATTTATCTGTAGTCATACTACATGGGATCATAAACAATGATTTGATTTATTTTAACTGTTTACCTGGTTTTATCACAAACTATTGAATTTACTCGCTATTTCATTCTTAGTCCTTAAACCAGTCTGGCACTCAAGAAATTTGTGTTGAGTGAATGGATTGTGATATATCACAAATGCAAATCTAAATTTTCTCTTATTTATAAAAGGTAAATAAATAAATATTTAAGAAATATATAACATACTGAACTGCTATAAAGGATAGCCTGTTTAAAGCACCTTTTCCCTGATCACTGAAAATGTATTGAAGTCCTATTAATTTGTCAGATGCTTTGTTGAGTCCATTGTTAAAAGTGTGTTTTAATGGTCATTGCCCTTTCATTCATGGCTTTATTCTTGAAGAATTGGAGTAAGATGTGAAGACATTTTGAGTCAAGGATAAATGGGGTCACGTAAGCCTAGCAGATTGCAATGAGGTGAAATACTACAATACTACAGTGATTTAAGCTATAACATTATCATTCAATCCAAGTCCAGCACAGCTGATTAAAATTTGTTTTGACAGTCACTTGTAGATTTTGTAGTCAATCACAATAGCTGTTGTTCTCTTTGCGTTTAGGTTCTAAATGTGACGCCTAATGATGGCTTCGCTAAAGTGCATTACGGCTTTATCCTGAAGGCACAGAACAAGATTGCTGAGAGCATTCCCTATTTAAAGGTAACTGTCCCTGCCCTTTCTCTTTTTTCATAGTTGAGGTCCTCTGAGTCACTTGGACACCCTTGGTTATGCTTTGTGATTGATTGGCATGCCCTGCTGAGTCTTCTCATCAGCAAAACGTGTACCTTCTGACCATGACATTCACAGGCACTGTGGCCTTCCCCATAATTGAGTCTCAGGTCTACAAATACCAACCATTTGAGCAGACTATTGTAAAAAGACTCTATGAAGGAACTCCTAAGACTTCAGGTGTTATTAATTTTTACTTAAGACACAGGTGGACAAAAAGTACTGATGGACTATTTTAAAATATGACAATACATTAAATGTTCCTTTTACGATTTTAATTATACACGGAGTACTCCACACCAGACTAGCCAATCTGCAAGGTGTAAGATAAACAAATGTAGACTTGAAAAGCCAGATACCTCAAAAAATTCATAGTAAGATGTGCCATCCTTTTTTTTCCCTCTCATCTATTCGAATCCCTGTCGGTTTGCTGGAATCACATTTGTTCTCTGCCATGGCTTTGCAACAGAACTTTCTGCCACAGTGGAAATGTTCTTTCTTTGTACTCTCCAATAGGCAACCATTGTGGCCATTGAGTCCCTGACATGGGGCCAGTGGGACTGAGGAACTGAGTCTTTTTTTTAAAGATTGATTTAGTTACGCATACAAGAACTGGGGTACAGACCAGAGGTGATACACTGCTGAGAGGAGCAACAGGCGAGACAAGAAAGGTCTGCTGCCATGTGGGTCACCTCCCTGGTTGGGGATCAAAATCATGCTGCAGTGGGTCCGGATGCTTTAGAGTGTGTTGCTTAAGCCCTTGCACCACCAGAGAGGCCCAGGAACTGAATCTTTAATTTTAATCTTAATTACTTTGCATTTAAGTAGTAACATGTAGGGGCCTCCTTGGTGGCGCAAGGGGTTAAGGACTGCACTAGGAAGCATTCGCAGGCACTGCAGCACAATATGATCCCCAACCAGGGAGGTGACCCACATGGCGCAACAGACCTCTCCTGTCTCGCCCACTGCTCCACTCAGTGTATTTCAGTCGATCTGCCTGTTCTGCTCCCCACTCTGTCTCTGGTGAATCCTCTCACCCCCCAACACACACACACCACTGGCCTATACCCCAGTTCTTGTATGCACAAATAAATAAATCTTTAAAGAAAATAGTAACATGTAGCTTGCAGCTGCCATATTGGGCAGGTAGCTGATTAAACACCCGTGAACTTGTTTTAAAGTCGCAGTATATTACACTTTTGTGATCACCTTCATATCCAATTCTTAAACCACAGAGCTCAAAAAGCAACCTATTTATTGCAAAAGCTTACGTGTTTTATTTGGGTAGCACAGTTCTATTAAAGACAATTTTAGTTGCTTGTGTTAACAGAGAATCTCAATTTTAAATCATCTTGTAAATGTCTGATTTTCCTTGAAAGAGCACATCTGACCCACATCCCAGCACAGGGAGCTGAGCCGTGGTGTTCACTTGAGATGAGCGTGACCCCTGGTCTTGGTGTTGCTGGGTCTCTGCAATCTCTTATGTGTCCTGCAAGACTCTTGGGAATGTGGGTTACTCTAACTTAGGGTTTCCCTTACATTTCCTTTAATGTAATAAGGACTTAAGAGCACCTAATAGTACTCTCCCTCTCTACAGATGGACAAACAGAGAGAGGGCTGTTTAGTTTCCAGCAAGAACATTTGACTGTTAGTCAGGAACCCTGATAAATCTCTCTTTCTTGAATGTTCCTGCTTTTCTTATTCTTGCTGCTGCTTTCAAAAGTGGTCAAATAAAATTTTTCTCAATGAAAGATACTGGACTTCTTGTGAAGAGGGCTCAAAAATACAAATTTTTTAGAAATAATTCCTTGGCATTTAAATATTTTGGTTCTATCTGGGAGCTATTTAGTTCTATTTCAGTTCTTATGTGGGATATCAAGGTACAAATAATCTAAATGTTTTTAAATAGGATTTGTTTAATAATAATTACATTTTCCAAGGTTCCAACTGGCTTTAATCCTTCTAGGTTTATAAAGATTTCATGAAAAGGTGAGGATTTATTTATTTTGAGTAGGAAAAAGTGTTACTTGTAGTAGGGTCTATACCACTTCAAACATCTTATAATCAAATAAACATTTTGATTCAAAAATAAAATCCCTAGATGACATATGGACAGATTTGGAGAGCAAAATAAATGTGATTGATCCCCAGCCAAAGAAACTGTATGGGATATTGAAATATGAATTGTTCCCACAGAGACAATTTACAAAGCATCACATTAATTTTATGGGCTCTTCTATTGTTAACTAATGATAAATGCATTGTCAAATTTAACTTTATTACCTTTTGGTTTTATATGTAAATATTGACCAGTAACCAAATTGCCAAACCTTAATACTGAGATGAATTATTTCTGGTCCTTAGATTTTTTTTCTGATACATAAAGATTAAGTAAATCATTTAATGAAATCTGGCACTTAATTCTTTTATAAATACTAACTCTTCTTTCCATAGGAAGGAATAGAATCTGGAGATCCTGGCACTGATGATGGGAGATTTTATTTCCATCTGGGAGATGCCATGCAAAGAGTTGGGAACAAAGAGGTAATGGGTTTGTGAACTTGCCTTTTTTTTTTTAAGATTTTATTTATTTATGCATACAAGAGCTGGGGTATAGGCCAGAAGTGTGGGAGGTGAGTGGATTCACCAGAGGCAGAGTGAGAAGCAGAACAGGCAGATGGAGTGAAATACACTGCTGAGGGGAGCAGCAGGTGAGGCGGGAGAGGTCTGCTGTACCATGTGCTTCACCTCCCTGGCCAGAGATCGAATCCATACTGCAGTGTCTGCAGAAGCCCCATAGTGCAGCACTCAACTTGCTGTACCACCAGGGAAGCCCTGAACTTGTCCTATCTAACCAAGGATAGTGTATATGTGAGAGGAGGGTGAGAGAATTATTTTCAGGAGTTTACAATTGAAAAAATATTTGGAGCACAAGATTTTGAAAATGGTGATTAAGACTATTTAGCTATTTAAATTGTGTTTTGAAGCATCTCAACAATTCCTACTTAATCCTATAAATAATTTCTGAGATTTGAATTTTATAGTTTCTTTCAAGAAAGTAGCTGAGTAATCATAACCATAACCTATAAATTAATGTGCATGTAAACATGTATGTGCATCTATCTTTATGTATTTTAAAAATAATTTTAAACTATGAAATGAAGAGCTAGCTCTCAAATTACGGCAGTGTTTTAGAAATGTTTTAATGGTTTGCCTAGATTTTTATTTGGGATTTTTTAAAAGTGGTTATTTTTAGAATGAAGTCTTTATCCACTTCCTAAACACTGAATCCAATGAGTAACTGTTTAAAGTACCTTCTGAAATATTTAATATCAAATTTAAGATGAATACCTGTAGAATATAATGACAGCATCTGACACAAAAAATAGTTATAACTAAAATCAATTGTTTTCTTTATGATTATTACATTTTTCTGAGTATGATGCCATCTTCCTTAAACATAACATTAGATCATTAATCATGACATCATATACTGTCAATTCCCAAACTCTCACAGTTCATCATGGTTTGCAGGAAATTGCTGGGCATTGAAATTCACCTTTCACATCCTATATTATCACAGGGCTTTGGGCTGTACTCCCTACAGTCCAGGGATGAGAGGGTGAGCTGTGACCTGAAACTGTAACCATTGCATCCCTCCATGTAATAAGGTGACCTCTGGGGATAGGGCAGCCTCATGTTTCCAAAATTATTAAAGACATGAGGGGGTTCAGAGAAGCAAGGTTGTTGCATGATGGGTTAATTGCCAGGTAGAGACACAGACCAATTTGGGATAAAAGAGATTAGGGTGATTGACAAAGTTTTCTTTATATATTCCACATATGAAGGTATCTGTACTTTTCCTCTTTTAACCTACCATTCAACTGAAATAGACTGAGACATTAGAAGTAAAAAGAAAGGAGGGAGAAGAAATTGCTGATTAGTAATCATATTTGTGCCCCTTCATTCTTTTAGATGTAAATGTATGGTACCTCCTTTGAATCAGAAGGATAAGAAAGATTTTTCTACAGTATCTAACACTGGATAAATGTTCGTGTCTGATTGCTATAAATTGTCACTAGTTAATTTGCCTTTGAACACTTCAGGGTCCAGGGCAAAAACAGATAAAAGAAGTCTATGATTTATTCTAACACGTTAGATAAAAACAGCCCTAACTTCAAAGATAAGGATTTCACTAAACCTTGTTAAGGACTTGAGATTTAAACCTATGGGACTATTCTATCAGCTTAATTATCATATAATATGCAAACAATGGCACAGTTCTTGAATTTAAAAAGTTCACAAGGATTTATTCTTTCAGGAGAACAAGCCATGTGTCAAAGCCCCATGTTAGTATATTCTTGATATTAGGTATTGGAACTGAATTTACTGTCATGCTCTGAGTTTCTCTGTTGGGAAGCAACCATTCTTCATTTTCTCGTACATGGAACTCTACTCCAGGCTCTGCAAGAGAAATGAACTCTCAATTTCTGTGCTGCAAGTGGGTTTGTTTTTGTATGGACAGGAAGACAAACCATGATAGTCTTTTCTTTTTTTTTTAAAGATTTATTTATTTATGCATACAAGCACTGGGGTACAGGCCAGATGTGTGGGGGGGTGAGAGGATTCACCACAGAGAGCGGGGAGCAGAACAGGCAGATCAACAGAAGCACACTGCTGAGGGGAGCAGCGGGCACAGCAGGAGAGGTCTTCTGTGCCATGTGGGTCCCCTCCCTGGCTGGCAGCAGGGATCGAACTCGTGCTGCAGTGGCTGCGGTTTGCTTCATAGTGTGTTACTTAACCCACTGCGCCACCAGGGCTTACAACAACTCAGCGTCTTCTGTTCCCATTATTTTCTAGTCTCTCAAATCCACATTCTAGTTCTTTTCTTCTACTCCGCGTCCAGATTCCTATGTCTGCTGCATACTTAGTGTCCCCACGTGGTGTCAGAGACAACTCACTTGTTTTCCTCTAACCCTATTTTCTTCCTGTGTTTCTTCTTTCACTTGATGATAATTAGCCACTTACCAGGATCAAAATTGGAATCAGTGTTAGCTCTTCCCTCTCCTCCTACCAGTGGCCTCCTCACCAAGGCAGTTCAGGGCCATGTACTGGGAACTCGCTTCCATGGGTCTTTGGCTTGTCTGTTCTTCCCTCCTGCTCAGTCAGGGTTGTAATCCCCATTTCGTTACCCTCTACTTAGGTGATGGCTGCAGAAACCTGCTTGCTTCTTGCTTACTTTCTTCAGGGTCCTCCTGTATTAAACTCCCAACAACGCAGCATAAAAATGAAGTCCTACTTCTGAGTGATGCACTCACAGTTCTCCACAGGCTGTTATGGCCTCTCCTCATTAGCAATGATTATCGTGCCTCTCTTTGCACCAAGCTCTGGGCAGAACAGACTGCAGTTATTCGAGACATGTGGCCTGGCTTTCTTAGTTGTGATCTTTAGACATGTCATTTCTATCCAGTGAGTGAGTGAGTGAGTGAGTGAGTGAGTGGTGTGTGTGTGTGTGTGTGTGTGTGTGTGTGTAGACTCTACCTGGCAATAATCTGAAGTATAGCAGACATTGATATAAAAAAACATATAAGAAGGTGTCTTATTTTAGTGTTCCTGATTGAAAGTATAAAAGGGAAACAGTAAATAGGAAATTTTCACAGGATTCTAACTTTGACTTTCTAGCAGCTTTTATTGTAAGATAGTTTAAATATAAAAATCAATGCAGGATTGGACTAAATTCATTGGGTCCCCTGTATCATTGAAGATGAGGGTTTTTTTTTTTTTTTTTTTTTTTTCTAAATTCCTGATATGTTATTGTGAAGTTTTGTTTCTCTAAAAATTAAATGTAAGAGAGCTACAAATTAAGTGGCCTATTTGATGTAATAGTATAAATTTAGGTATCAGAAAGGACCCTATAAATAGTTTAAACATGTTATTATAAGTAAAGTGACTTGTCCATGCACCCAGCATGTTAGTGTTAAGACCGGGGTGAATATCTAAGACTAACTAATGAATTAGGGCTATAGGGTTTGCTGTTTTGGTATTCCTTAATAATTTTTACCTCACTATTCTAACATTATATCTAGCCCTTAAAGTGAATTGCTGATAATTAAAAAACTAATGGACTGTAAGAGTTTCAAAACAACATCTGTTATAATTAACACTGTTGTCTACTTTAACACTGAATGGTATAGGAAATAAAATCTTTCAATTGGACAAAAGTAAGTAAGCTAGCTAAATTAATTTCCAACATAAAATGCTATTTAAAAAAAAAATCAGTTAACCACTTTAAGTTTCTGGTTTTTAAAGAAACAACTTCACTGTTATAACTTACATATATTTCAAGAACTAAGAGTGATTAGCATGTAAGTTCTTAATTGGGACATTAATAAGAAAAGTAATTAAAATGATCACTTTTGATAATTTCTTGGTTTTTTTAATGATACAAAGCTGGGAGGAAATGGAATGGAGTTGTCATTTCTGGAAAATAGTTCAAGATATTTATCCTTTTTAAATCTCAGTTTTAACATTTGTTAAATATAGGTATTAGGGGTTAATGGAAAGATCAACTGAGATCGTACATGTAAAATAAGTTGTAAACTAAAATATCGACTAGAAGTTGAAGTATTTTACTTCATACTTTACTGTAACACTTGATCTTTCTAATGAACAACATTATGACATGAGCTTTAAAAGAATTTTAAATTTTAAAGGTTAATGTATTTTACATCTAAAGTATATCTAAAGATATTCTTAAATATGTTCGTAATCAGCTTGATATTAAATGCTGTTTTTTATTTAGTGAAATATGAAATCACTCTCAAAAACAAGCATTAGATCAGGCTTCTAATCACGAAGAGGGTTTCATTAAGTACACCACTATATGCACCTTGCATTCCAAAAACAATGGCACATTCCTGATACAGGAAGTGTGCGGGGAGGACCACGAGGAGAGCATATGGTCAGGGCTTCATTTGAAGGGGACATATGGAGTAGCATACTCTAGCCAGCTGTCCCTGAAATGACTAGTCTTCTTGGAGGTAAGTTGTATCATGTTACAACTAGCCTAAAGCCACAAATGTTATCCCTTATGGCAGAAAAGGAAAGCAAAAAGGAGCATAAATTCCCCTTTAAAAAGAATAATATGTCCCATCACTATATTTATTACCAGCTCAGAATACTATTTCCTTTCTGTCTACTTAATTCAGTGGAGGCTTTGCATTCTGTTAATTTGTGGTAGCCTTCCTCCTTAAATGCACAGGATATGGCAACCTCCTTGTGAAAAAAACTTACTCTCCATTTTAGCATTCCATTCAGTGTGTAAATATCTTTGAAGATATTAATAAAATCATATCCTTTTTAAAGGAAACAGAAATGGAACATAAGAAATGAAAGCTAAAATATAAATACAGTCAGTCTACTTTAGTATCTTATTTGCTCACTGAACAATAAGTCTAGTTTTCTGCTAGACACTCCAGGGGACCGAAGTAAGTGAAGCATGAATCCTATATTCACAGAGCCTACAACTTAACAGTGAAAATAAATACACACATTTGTTTATAATAATAGATAACCAATTAGAAACCCCATCAAATGTTTTTACCCATGTAACAGATTTAGACATTTGACTAAAAACTCTAGTTAAATGTCACAAAAAATATTTTACTTTTGGTGACTTTAATTTTTAAAATTAATAAAAATACTTTGTTTGAAGTTCAATCTCTCTGTTCTTTTAGGCATATAAGTGGTATGAGCTTGGGCACAAGAGGGGACATTTTGCATCTGTTTGGCAGCGCTCACTCTACAATGTGCACGGACTAAAAGCCCAGCCTTGGTGGACCGCAAAGGAAACAGGCTACACAGAATTAGTGAAGGTGAGTGTTCACTTAGACTTTGTCCTCACCTAAACCTTATCTATTTCCTACTCAAAATCGGAGAATGCACCTTATGGACATGTGTATCAAAGAAGAGATAGAATTTATTTCCAGTGACATTTTCAAAGGTAATTGCAAAAGAATCTTTTCCATCCCGTTAACCAAAAGTTTCATTCTGATGGTGAAGAAAGGAATTTCTCTAGAACAGTTTTAAACATTTTGACTTTAGGTCCTCTTAGGAATTTCCCATTAGAATACTACTTAGAGGTCAAAAAAGATAAAACTCATGCCTTTTGTGGCAACATGGATGGAGCGGGAAGGAATTATGCTAGGCGAAATAAGTCAGAAGGAAAAAGAAAAACTGGGCCTCCCTGCTGGTCTAGGGGTTAAGTCTCAGCCCATTCACCACTATGGCCCAAGTTCAATCTCCAAACAGGGAGCTAACCCACATATGATGCAGCAAACCTCTCCTGCCTCTCTCGCTGCTCCCCTCTGCAGTGTATTTCAGTAGATCCACCTATTCTTCTCCCTACTCTGTCTCTGATAAGTCCTCACACCACCACCACCCCCACCTCCACCACACCTCTGGCCTATCCCCCAGTTCATCTATGCATAAATAAATAAATCTTTTTTTAAAAAAAGAAAAGAAAAATATCAAATGGTATCACTTATAGGGGGAATATAGGGAATCTGAACAAAATGTCAGAAAAAGACAAAACTTGTACGCAAACCATAGATCTGAGGCACACAGCCAGTGAGGAGGAGGCAGAGGGGAAGGAAAGAATACAAGGGATTACTATGGTGATGGGCACAGATTCCGTGGTGGTGAGAGAATTATGGGGGCTACACATGAGGGGAGAAATCAAATATTGTACAAAAATAAACAATGAATAATAATAATAAAAGAATTTCCCATTAGAACTTCCTAAACATTATCAAGCACACCAGCGAGTTTTAGTGGGGAGAGGTGTATATATATCAGTGTGATTATTAGATGTATAAATGAAGGAAAATTTAATATTTTCCTTCTAGGTATACCTGATACATAATTTGAGAACCACTGATCTAAGTCTGTTTAAAAAAAGTGATAAAAATATTTTTCAAAAATGCTGTGACAGATACCTAGGATATCTAGAGAAGTAAGAGAAGGATAGAGAAGTAAGTGATTCTAACACTTTATGACTAAAAAAGAAATGAAGATTGGAAACTTTCATATCTGTAGATTAAATCCAAACTATACGTATGTGGTATACATACAAACTACAATGATGTAGTAGACATACTACTGGTCAGAAGTTTACTGTTGCTTTGATGAGCAACTCCATAGATACAGTCAATAAAATGCAAGGTAAATTAACTCATAGTTTTAATGACATTTTATTCAAACTGCAAAAATATGGCATCTGTTTTAAGAGTTAAATAGGCTTCAGCGGTATCAGAATCTAACTGCCATATATACCTTGCTTTTATAAAAATACATTTTCTGATTTTCAGGCAACTGAATTTACATCTCTGAGGTATGTTTTCTGATACCATCAAGCAATTCTCCAGTTTTTAGTGGACATTGGCTGGGTGTTTTACAAATATAACTCAATTTTGACACTATGTACTTGGTGACATTATATTGACAGATATACCCTCCCCCCATGCACTGGTTAAGGACTCAGTCCCACAAGTCTGCCCCAACTTTAGCACCAATCCCATCTTCAGGTTTCCTTCTGTGCTTCTTGGATCAAGTGGCTAGAAGTCAGAGGATCCCATGGTTTTCTTGGCTTCAATTATTTACTGGAGCAGCTTCAAGAACTCCGAAGCATTAATTTGCATATGCCAGTTTATTAAAGGGTATGTTATAAGGGGCACAGATGAACAGGCAGGTGAAGAGGTGCAAGGGATGAAACCTGGAAGATTCCTGAGCATAGAAACTCTGTCTATGAAACTGGGCTGAGCCTCCCCCTACCATGTAAACCATTGACTAACCCAGAAACTCATTAAATCTTGTTGAAGAGTGTTCATAGAGCTTAATCATTAATCCCAATGAATTACTAATAATGACTCTCAGAGTGAGGCCATTTGGTTTACAGACCTTGAGTAGATTCTGTCAAGTTAGTTCCAAAAGTAGAAGTATGTGCCATTACCTTTTCAAACACCTGAATGGTATAATTGAGCTAAGACATGATATCATTTTTGATTAAGCCTGTGCTGACATATTGATATAATATTAGGTTTCCCTTGTTGTGTATCCTATTTATTCATTCCCTTACCCTTAACTACTCTTCCTTCTTTTCAATTATATCCACACTTTTCCACGTTTGGAAAGGATATTAAGTTTGACTACTGTGTACTATGCTGGTATAAACTGCAGGCAGCAATAATTTAGCAAATACCTCCCCCTCGATCCACTTAAGTTATGTAGGTGTAGAACTAGTGGGTTGTTTTCATGACCAGGCAATATAACATAGCTACATTCACTCATCTGGTAGAAGTGAGAAGGGAAAAACAAGACAAGTTTGGAATATGTGATGGGCATATGGAGGATTCTTATACTGTTATCTCTTTTCTAGGTTTATATTTTAAATTTTTCATAATGCTTTTGATAAAGACTATCTTAAATAAAATGTAGACATCATTGACAAATTTGGTTTACTTGAGCAAAATAAATGTTCATATATAGTTTCAGTGTACTTATCTTAAAGAATCTTACTTGACCATACTTATTCTGTATTTCATTGTAAAAACATATTCTGTAGTCATTATAATCCAGTTGTAAAGTAGTTACCCTCAGTTAGCCATTGAGTATTTTATAGACTGAATTCCTTGGTTTAGTGACAGTGGATGCAGATTGATTTAAAGGGGTTCAATATTGAAAGCAGAGATAGTACAGAAGAAACATCTTCCTTAATAAGCCTACTATATTTAGCATTACCAGTGATTATTTCCTTTGTAAAATTTTCCCTCTCTTGGATTGTATCACACTGACTTTATTTCCCTACTGTAGCTTTTAGGACATATATGTGCTTTCAAGTTCAAATATCACAAATGCAGCTTGAACCTGTCTTAAACAACAATGAGTTTGATTGACTCATGTGAAAGAAACCTAGCAGTGGGGGGAATTTCAAAGGAAGTTAATCAGGGGGCAGATTTTCTTGTCACTATACTTCCCCTATGGCCAACTTGGCCTTGTACTTGCTTACTACACAAGATGGCTACCAGCAGCCATCACTGGAATGAAGGATAGGAGAGTGTTTGGGCCCTCACAACATTGTTGAGCCTCCACACCAGCCCTCAATGGCCTCCTAGAAACCTCCTAGCAGACCACTCTGGTTGGATCTGATGCCTGTGAACATAGGGCTGTGCGATTTTCATTACGTGCACAGATCGACCCTTGAAGCCATGAAAGGATCAGCTATTTTTAAAACCAGTGGACACCTGAATTAAACACCTGTTGGGAAGAAGGAAGAGATACAATGGGTGTTAGAAAGGCTACTTATAGTATTCAGAGCCCTTGCTGACTGGATGTACACTTGGCTCCAACATTGTTCTCTGATTTTAGCTCTCCCTTTCATGTCATTCATTTTCTACAATACCTTTTCCACTCTGGTTCAAATGCTGTCAGATTTTCTACTAAATATATGATCTCTAAATAGATTTTCAGTCTTTCCATTCTCTTTCACAAAGAACCTCTCAACAAAGGGAAGAAGAGTTGCTGGTTCAAAGCAGTTAAGAAAGTCTCTGACTATTCATTGACTGACCTTAAACTAGTCATCACACACTACAGTGGTGCTTTATAGAATTAATCCAAGAAAGTCACTAAACAGATATGAGCAAAAAAAAAAAAGTTCTGGGGAAGGGGTAAATCTGATTTTTAGAGTTGTCACATTTTAGTCTCTAAAATTTTCAGTTTTCAGCAAAAATTTATGATGCAAAAAAACCCCAGAAAAATAACATATATAGCAGGAAAAGAACTTCAGTCATTAGAAACTGTTTTTGAGGGCCCCAGAACCTGAAAAAAACAACACTTTAAATCTAAATCAGCTATTATAGATATGTTCACATATTAAAGGGAACTAACTATGTGTGAAGAATTAAAGGAAATCATGATATTACATCTTGCCAAATAAAGACTATTAATAAAGGGTTAGAAATTATAGAAAAGAACTAGATGGAAAATCTAGATTCAGAAATTACAACACTTTAAAGTCACTGGAGAGATGAACAGTTCTCACAGAGAAAAGGTTACTAGAGAGTCTAGCAATAGATTTGTACTGATAGAAGACAGAATCAGCAAACTTGAAGACAATTGATTGAAATTGTACTCTTTGAGGAACATAAAGAAAAGAAAACACTGGCTGTGGTATACTATCAAGTATACCAACATATGCATAGTGGAATCTTCAGAAGAAGAGAACAAAGAGAGAGAAAGATTATTTGAAGAAGTAATGGCTAACACCTCCCAAATGAAATGAAAAACAGTATACAGTCAAGAAGCTCAGTAGACTACAGTGGCATAAAATCAAGAAACATATCTAGATACATCATAGTCATTCTGTAAAATGACAGAGTGAGACTCTTGGAATCAGGGAAAATGGCTCATCACAGAAAAGCAGGCCTCAGTGTGATTAATGGCTAACTTCTCATTAGAAATCATAAAGGCCAAAAAGCAGTAGGATGACATCTGAATACTGAAAGCAAGACTGTCAACCAAGAATTCTTTATCGAGCAAAGCTCTCCTCCAAAAGTAAAGGAAAATTAAGACACCCCCTGATAATTAAGAGTTAGTAGAAATAAACATTTGCTCTATGAGGTTGTTCTTCAGGCCAAAATGAAATGAAGTGGAAACACAAACCCACATGAAGAAAGAGTAACTGATAAAGATAGCGACATGTGTAAAGGTAAAAAGAGACTGTATGTAGTGTTTAATTACTTTTTCTTTTATGTCTGATTTTAAAAACAACAATAATGTGTTGAAAATGTGTTAATTGCTTTATAATACTTAAAGATATAATTTAATAATAGCACACAGTGGGGATAAAATTTCTGTATACTACTGAAATTGGATTACTATTAAATTGAACTATTATAGATTATTTTAATTTAAAGTGGTTGAGAATGATTATTACGCTGAGTTAAATTCTTCCTTCTGCATTGAAAAGAGATAAGGAGATTAAGTCTTCCCAAAACTGTGACATTGGTGCACTTACAGAGTCTTTATACATATGAAAATATCTCTTTCAAAAAGCCAATTCTATGAAATAACACATGCCATAGAAATATATTTCAGGGTGACAGATTTTTGCTCCCTTGGCAACCCTGTAACAGAATGTGAAATAAATTTTGCAAAGCAGCACAGGACTTGTACACTAAAAATTACAAAACCTTATTGGAGGAAATGTAAAAGCGTCTAAGTAAATAGAAACACATTCATGTTTATGTTTTAGAAAACTTACTACTGGTAAAATAACAATATTTCCCAAATTGATCTAAAGCTTCAAAATTGTATCACTGATTCAGAGTCATCAAAACAGTTTTACAAAAGATAAAGTTGGAGGAATTACAGTTTCCAATTTAAACTTACCAAAAAAGCAGCAGTAATTAAGAAAGCCTAACACTGCCACAGAGGTAGACTTAGAGATCAGCAGAATACAACAGAGTCTGGAAATAAACCCTTTAGGATCAATTGTTATTCCAAAAAGAGAGTGCCAACAGTATGCAATAGAGAAAGAATTGTCTTCACAAATAGTACCGACACAACTGAACATCCACATAGAAAGAATGAAGTTACTTCATACTATACATAAAAATGAACTCAGAATAAAAATAAGTCTAAATATAAATGTAATTGACAAATTGGCTTTGATTATAACCAAAACTTTTCTTCTGCAGACAACATGATCAGTAGAATGAAAATAGAATTCAAAAATTACCTAATATTTGCAAGTCATGTTATCTATCAAGGGACTTGTATAAGAATATATAAAGAATCTGTTAACTCTGTTAACTCAGTTACTGAGTTAACAACTCAGTTTAAAAAATGGGAAAGGATTTGAACATACATTTATTCAAAGAAGGTATGTGAAGCCAAGAAGCACAGGGAAGAGTGAATAATGTCATTCACCTTAGAGAAATGCAAATCAAAAACCACAGTGTGATAACATTCAACAAAGATGAAAATGCTATAACATTAAAGAAAAACATTAACAGGTAATTGGAACATTTACACATTGCTGCCAAGAATGTAAATTGTGCAGCCCCTTTTAAAAGAAAGAAAGGAAGTACTGATAAATGATACATTGATGAACCTTAAAAATATCATGATAATTGAAAGAAGCTAGACACAAAAGATTGCATATTATGTTAGTCCACTTAACATTAACTGTTCAGATAAGGCAAATTCTTAAGAGATAGAAAATAGGTTGGTGATAGTCAAGGACTAAAGAGCTAGGAGGGGCCTCCCTAGTGGCGCAGTGGGTTAAGCAACGCACTAGGAAGCAAACCACAGCCACTGCAACGTGAGTTCCATCCCAGGCCAGGGAGATGACTCACATGGCGCAGCAGACCTCTCCTACCTTGCCCGCCGCTTCCCTCAGCAGTGTATTTCAGTCCATCTGCCTGTTCTGTTCCCCACTCTGTCTCTGGTAAATCCTCTCACCCCCACACCTCTCTGGCTTATACCCAAGTTCTTAAAATTTATTTTATTAAATAAATTAATTTTTAAGAAAAGATGGGATAAGGGAGAGTGATCGCTAATGAGTAAAGGGTGACTTTTTGGTGTGATGAAAATATTCTACAATTAGATGTATTGATGATATCACAACTCTGTGGCTATACTAAAAACTAAATTACAAAAGTTAATCAAGTAAATTTTATGATATATGAGTTATATCTCAAAAAGTCTGTTAAAATGGGATTTACATATATATGAGTTCAAGCATGTTAAAAATAAGCAGGTTTCTGGGGGTTGGTGAAGACTTTATGTGTTGCTTTCTCCTAGAGAAATACTTCCTGGTTTCTAAAAAATAACTTGGAAAACTAAATTTGAAATATTTGCATTATTTAAATACTCTTATAGGTACTATGTATTAAATATCTCCTGTTTGTAATCAGCATGCTATACATTTTTGTACACAATTCAACTGATCTTTACAATAACTCTTCAGGATGGGTGTTATTGTGCCCATGTATATATGAGTTAAGATTAGAGAAATTAAGAAATTTGCCCAGCATCCCCTATCTGATGGTGACAGGACTAGAATTTGTTTGTTTGACTTTTTAAGATTTCTTGTGTTTATTTATTCATACAAGAGCTAGGGTGTAGGCCTGAGGTGCAGGGGTGAGAAGATTCACCAGAGACAGAGTGGGGAGCAGAACAGGCAGATTGACTGAAATACACTGCTGAGGGGAGCAGTGGGCGAGGCAGGAGAGGTCTGCTGGCCATGTGGGTCAGCAGCCTGGCTGGGGATCGAACTCATGTTGCAATGGCTGCTAATAGCTTAATAGTGCTGATACTTGGGCCTCCCTGGTGGCGCAGTGGGTTAAGCAACGCACTATGAAGCAAATCGCAGCACTCCAGCACGAGTTCGATCCCTGCCGCCGGCCAGGGAGGGGACCCATATGGTGCAGCAGACCTCTCCTGCTGTGCC
>JAGFMF010011756.1:2994752-3081532 GCA_019455555.1 Galemys pyrenaicus | reverse complement strand
TCCCTGCTCTCTGTGGTGAATCCTCTCACCCCCCACACCTCTGGCCTGTACCCCAGCTCTTGTATGCATAAATAAATAAATCTTTAAAAAAAAAAAATAGTGCTGATACTTAACCTCTGTGCCACTAGGGAGGCCCAACAGCACTAAAATTTGAACTGAGGTTCTGTCCTCAAAGTCTGTCCCCTTATCCATACTCCTTCAAGTTACTGATGTTTGCTCTTATGTTTCAATTCCTTCTCCATTTTGCCAGTCGTTTCCGTCTCAAAATTACTATTTCTCTGTGCTTCTTGATTCTAGTCCTGCCTCCTTTAAGCTCTGCTTTATTGAAGAAGAAAGGCAGACTCTAGAAGCTAATCCTGGAGTCCCTAAGCAACATGGAATCTTAGAGTGTGTTTTTATCTTGTGCTTAAAACTTTGGATTTTGCTTTACTATGGTAATCTATTTTATTTGCACAAATGTTGATATTGTGTTTGGTTATTACTTTTTAAAACAAAAGTAATTTCCAAGTGATCTCTCTCCAATAATTGACAAGAGCCTACTGTGTAAAGATACCCAGGGTCCAAGAACATTTAGTTGACACACACTTGTGAATCAAGATTCTCTTCCATCTTCAAATTACAGATTTGAATTATGAATCATGAGTCATTACCCAGGCATTAACTGCTTCAAGTGAAAGCTTGTAGGTCAAGTAGTTGTTCTGTTTGGCCACAAATTCTTTTAGAATTATAACCTAGATTCTGGCCCTCCTATGACAATTAAATACTATGGATAGCATATTTTCATTTCACTTATTCTATGTTCCAGTAAGATGTAGCATGTAATTTTCTTAAAGAACTGGGGCAATGTCAGTAAAATTGTTTATTTTCCCTTTTCCTCTATTTATTGGTTTTCCCTCTTACTGAATTGTCGTTGTTTTCCCTTCTTGTGCAGTTTACATTTGGGAGACTGTATGTGGGGGGCATGGGGTAGGCTAGACATGTTAAAAGCTATGTAATTCGATGGAAAAAAAAGCCAGTTTTCCCTTTTTAGCTATATTTTCATTGAAATTGAATAGGTTGCTGCCCATATCACAAATTTCAAAGCTCTACATGCCTTGGGGGTATTTAATATAGCACTGAAAGAAAAATAGACTGAAGTCTTTGCTAGGTTACAAATAGAAAAGACCTCTTCTAGAGAAAAGCCACCATACCTTACAGCGTTGCTCTCCCCTTATTGATCCACATTATTCCAGGGCTAATTTATATGTAGATATACATGCATAGAAACCACCACAGTGTATAAGACATAGTGTATAAGAATGACAGATTCAGGTAATACTTTCTCTGTGATTTTTTCCTTGCGACTATGACTTTTATTAATTAGGAAATCCATTGTGTATGAATAATGTCACCAGAACAAAAAGACTTGTCCAGTAATAATACATTAGTGGTGTGATTAAATATTTGAATGTTTTCATTAAACTGCTTTTGAAATTAAATGGGTTGAGAAAAGCAAAACTTCTTTTCAGATTTATAGTTGGCATGAAGCTGTAATTTAAGAGGATTAGCGATTTTATATAAAAAATATAGCATAAAGAAGTAGTGAAAGCAGTTCCTCCAGGTTAGCATTCTTTTTCCTATTATTTCTACCATTAACCCACTTTTCCTAAATCAAACTATAAACGTTTTGGGTTCCAGTGGTACTTAACAAAAATGATGACAAGAGTCCAGAGAACTAATGGACATGGTGATCCTGTGATTTGCAGGTGAAAAGTTCTGCATGGTTTTGGTTGGGCTCAAGACTAATACAAAACCTGCCATCACAGATGTTTTCGTGTGTATTTACATGCAAACCCATAGTAAGAGTCAACACTCTGCTAAGGTTATAGATGATGTCAATTGCAGTAACATAGCAAAAGAATAAAATATTTGATATTCTTTGAATCATCTCAAACTAAAAGATTGTTTTCTTTCTCAAAGCAAAATTGGTGTGTTTTCCTTGTCAGTGTGTGTATGTAGGGGGGACTTAAGAATTGGCTTTTTTTAAAAAAGATTTATTTATTTATGCATACAAGCACTAGGGTACAGGCCAGAGGTGTGGGGAGGGGGTGAGAGGACTCACCACAGAGAGTGGGGAGCAGAACAGGCACATCAACAGAAGCACACTGCTGAGGGGAGCAGCGGGCACAAGCAGGAGAGGTCTGCCAGGCCATGTGGGTCCCCTCCCTGGCCGGCAGCATGGATCGAACTCATGCTGCAGTGGCTGTGGTTTGCTTCATAGTGCGTTGCTTAACCCACTGCGCCACCAGGGAGGCCCAAGAATTGACTTTCTCTGTGACCTCTTTGAGGACTTATTGCCCTGTGTTTGATGTTTCAGCATAATTCCAGCTAGACCTGAGGGTTGGCATTGTTAAAATTTATAACTTAGTACGCTACGACCTATTTCTCACTGTATCCATACACATTGATGTCTCAAATAGACCTATGCATGTATGATCATAATTTATCTGTTTATCAAATGATTTATTTTACATATATACAAAAAGCGTCAGTACTTGGCTTTCAGCCCCTTGAGACGCTGGTCTTTGGGAGTTTTGCTTGTTGTTATAGATCCCTCGGGACAGCCCAGCATTCCATTCCCAGCAGGCAATGCTGGGAGGGAAAACTCATTATCTCCCTCTTGTCTTCCAGTTGGGGATGTTGGCCAGACTCCCTCCTGACCTGGGCTAGGCTATGAGGAATAAGGGTTTTCTTTGCCCTCTGAATGTTTGAAACCCTCAGACTGAATGTTTCTCCTGACAAACTGGACTATCTTTTCTCCTTTCTTCTGGAAGAAATCACTTTCTCTCACTGTCTAGGAAGAACATAATTCAGTCCTCCAAGTCTCTTAAGAACATAAGGCTTATGTTCTCCTTTACCTTCAATGGAGGTAAAAAGACACTGTGCATTCAAGCAGATAATGGCCAGGCCATATGTAAAAAAGAACATTGACCCATAATCTGCAGCATCCTGCCCTGGAAACCAACTGATTATGTACAACAAACAACCCAGGCAGCCAGATTGCTATCTCTAGTAACAATCTAGGAAACTAAACAGTAACTTTTATGACAGTTGGTCTCAAACTGGCAAGGACTTGATTAATAACTGATAGCGTTCCTAATTTTGGTCCCATTCCAACTTTGGAACAATCAGAGAAAGTCATATAGGCACCCCCAACCAATCATGAAGGATGCCTACAACCACTCAACTTGCCTATAGCTCCCCCGCCTGCAGCTGCCAAATGGGGAACACCTGAGACCCTCCCTTCTTTCACAATAAAGCTTTCCCTCACCTCTGCCTGCCTTTGAGCCTCTGCCAGAAGCACAAGTGATGGTGGCTGACTCCTTGTTAGAGCAGGCTCAGAATAAATAGCCTTTGTTTTTCCATTGGGTTTGTCTCTTTATTTCCACAATAAGAAAAGTTAGATGGGCCTTCCTGTTGGCGCAAGAGGTTAAGTAGCAGCACTATGAAGCTATCAGCAGCCACTGTAGCGCTTCGACCCCTGACCAGGGAGGTGACCCACTTGGTGCCGCAGACCTCTCCTGCCTCGCCCACTGCTCCCCTCAGCAGTGTATTTCAGTACATCTGCCTGTTCTGCTCCCCACTTTGTCTCTGGTGAATCCTCTCACCCCCTGCACCTTTGGCCTGCATCCCAGTTTTTGTATGCATAAATAAATCTTAAAGAAAAAAAGAAGAAATGTTATGTGTGTTCCTATAAAGGTATATCCAAACTCAAAAAACAGGAAGTCTAATTAAAACACACTAGGACTAGCAAGGATTGCTCCTTTAATGCTACTAATTTCCTTAGAGAGTTTATTAAAATTAATGCAAAGAGAATTTGCTGTGAGAGCATGAGACTCACTACGGTGCTTGCTCTGACTTCATAACTTTAGCTCAGCACTCAGGGGATTCCCCACCCCAGGGTGTTCCTGCTGAGTACTCTACTACCCATGTCTATCATGGGTATGTTTTGCTTAAATTTAAGCAAACTGACTTTATCTCTAAAATATCAAATATAAAGTTCCTAAAGTCATGAACTATAACATGTATGTTCTTCCACAATTAGGTGCAATGTGGTATTCATTGTACTAAAGTACCATTGTTATCCACGCATTCTTACTCCAATTTAATGCATAAACTTTGCGTGAACAGTTTTGGCCATAAGCCACTTAATTTAGAGCCAGAACCTTTCAAGGTACAAACCTGTCTAGGATATATCAACTGATGATGTCTATGTTCTTTTCATGCCCCTTTCTTAGTGGCTAACCGTGCACTGTTACTTGTCTACATTCATCTGAAGTTTAAAAGCTCTTGTATTATGTTTTGTTCCATGTGTTGAAAGCCTACATCTTCCTACCTTTTTCCATGACTGTGTTTTATTTTACTCTTATTAATTCTACTTTTTCATCTCTAGATTTGTGTATTATTCCCATTCCCTTCACTCTGCTGTTTGCTTTCTTACCTGGGGCCATCACTCATCTCAGTCTGTATTAATGTTATGGATTTAGAGTATCCCTTCAAAATGCATAGGCTGAAGCCCCTTCAGCCTTAATAAACTGGGATAGTAAAGTATTTGGTGATAGAAGCTTTGAAAAGGTTGTTAAGTTAAAATAAGACCATAAGTGGGCCCTAATCCAATATGTTGAGTTACTATAAGAAAAGGAAATTTGTACTTAGGGAGGGGTGTGGAGACACACAGAGAAAAGACCAGGGGAGAGCATGGTGAGGAGGCCATCTGAAGAAAAAGCGTAAAAGAAACAAAACCTGCTCACATGACACCTTGATCTTTGGCTTTCAACCTCCAGGTCTGAGATACAGCACATTTCTGCTGTTGAAGCCGCACTGCCTCTAGTGGTTTGTGTGGCTGCCCTCGCAGACGGATACCACTGGTGACTTTCTGTGGCAACTCGCCATGCTTAGCAATCTGCAGTGTTTACTAGCTGCCTCAGCAAAAATATTTCTCTGAAACGTCCTAATTTCCTATACAGAGGATGATATTTAAAGCTCAGTTTGATGAATTTTGTTTCATTAGGACAAATTCTAAATGATTTTGTGTCAAGCTTCAAGCATCGTAATCATTTTTATCAAATGAGCACGTCATGCACTTGAGGGTTTGCCAGCTGAATGATGCAAGGAAAGGGGTCAAAAGAAATGAGGTTGACAATAAATCAATAGATGGGTGAGCAGAATTTGGTATAAAAAGTGAGCTGTGATGCTGAGACTTATGCTCTTTCTTGTCTGTTACATGAAACATCATTATTCTGTGTTTAGTGATCATTTAGTCATGCATTTGAGTGACTAGTAAAGAGCTTTGTAGACTAAAGAAGTTTGTTTCAATGGAAAGTTGGATTATATTTTACAAGTTCTTTTAATCTAAGAAAAAGAAGGTAAATTATCTAAAGTAATCAATTGCTAGAGATGTGTAGAAAATGAGTGAAGGACTAAGCAAACTAAACATGCATTTAATATGAAATCTCACTAAAATGACAATAAAAGAATCAAAGTGGTGTTAATATACAAATCAAAAAAAATGAGGGAGGCAATAGAGGAACAGGTTCTTTGTTTGCTTTTTGAAAAATTGGAAAAGAGAAGTATCTGACTTGGCAGGTCCAAGAAAAATGAAACGGAAGTAATTGGTTGCAGAGGGCCTTTCAAAGAGGAGGAGACAAGACTCCTGGTACTACAGCAACTGGAGAAACTACATGGTCTCAAAGAATAGACCTCCACACTGATCATCTAGGGTGCATAGTGAGCAAACTCCCCTGCTGATGCACCCGTTGGTGCGCCTTCCGTCCATCACTCACAGGCCCCGCCCCTTCACACACAGCTTCCCAGTCACTTAGTTTTATAGAACTAACAGCAGGGGAACACCAAGCCTGAGGCACCCTTCAACATGACAGAAGATGAACAAAAAAAAAACTAAAAGAATGCTTAGTTTGATGGTAACAGAAAATTCAGGGAGCAAATTCCAACTTAAATAATAAGAGAAGATAGTGTAGTCATGAAAAAAGAATAAGATACAATACAAAGAAATGACCAAAGATGTAGACAAGGCTTTCCAAAATCTAAAAAGAAAAAAAAGTGTTTTGCAAAAATAAGAATTTAATAGCAATATGGCAAGTGAAATCAAGGAATCCTCCAGAAGAAAAACAAAAGATTAAAGATAGAAAAGTTAGGAAATTCGAGGCTCATTTTAAGATGTTCAATCTTCAAACAAAAGAAGATCCAGAATGGGGGCGGGGGAAGGAACGAGGCAATATCATCAAAGAAATACTAGAAGATGATGCAGAACTGAAAAGTATGGGAGTGCCCCGCACTTACACAAGGCACATTGCTAAAGAATATCAGGAAACCAGAAATAAAGAAAAACTCTTAAAATCCTCATCATTATCATAGCCATATACATATATATTTATAGAACAGGTACTTTTAGCACATCTTTTTAGAGACTCTTAGGGAAAGTAGTAATATTTTACCCTTTTTATAAAGAAGATAACTTCACACCAGAGTGGTTAAATACCTTTTCAAATTTCACACAGCTAATAAGTTGCAGAGTCAGAATTTACACTCCTCACAATTATACTGACTTTTATAAAATTCCTAGAGGATCAAAAACAAAAGGAATCTAAAAGGCATCAGTTTCCCAGTAGCATCACTGAAAGTTACAACACAAAATAGTACGGTCAAAATTGTAAGGAAAAATGGTTTACTACCTAGAACTTTGTCCATAGAGAAATCTTCATATAAGGGTGACTTCAGGTATATTCAGAAACATATTTTAACCTGGGTCCTGTCCTCTCTGAAACAACTACAATCTAGTAATCGCTGAGCCTGATACCAGGCAGGGGCAAGGGAAATTCCAAGATGAACCTTGTGTAGCAAACCCAACTGCATCTGACCCAGATCAAAAGCAGGCTAGGGGCTACTAGAAGGTTATCTTCAGTGAAAGAGAAGGAGAGGGAAAGAGAAAGAATGGGATAGCTTATATGTTTTTAGCAAATGGGAGAGGCATTTTAGTGCTATAAGGAAGAAAGCGAGATTAGTGCATTAAAATCAAGCCAAAAAGAATTTTTAAAAGTGCTATGTGTGAAATGAAATGTAATCATTACAATACAGCTCAGATGTGGGTGATACCTCACTATCATGTTATAAAACCCAAATGTGAATTTACTCAGCTACATGAAAGACTTGTGAGATTAACTGCATTGCAAGTTGGGGAACAGAAAAAAATAAAATTGTTACCTTTTTACCTTCCCTGATAGAAAGATGAGTGATAATTTTAGATGTAATAAACCAAGAAATAACTATAAACATTTTACTTAAAAATATAAACTGATATATAGCAGAAGTTTAAGGGAGTATCTGGAAGTTGGACTCAAGGCTTGAAAAGAGTTAAGAGACTGATGCTCTGATTATAAGACCTATAGTAAGTATATAGGTTTTGATTAAGTGAAAATATTAAGCGAAATAGTTAAGTAAGAATTAGTTTGGCTGTAGCTTGCTTCTCTAAAGACTTTCTGCAAGAAATTAGTTTTAGGAGAAGACTTTAAAAATAGGACATCTCATTTGATGGTGAATCGAAAAGTGTATCATCCAAGTGGAATGAGCATACTATCTGGGAAGTGAGTCCATTGCCTGGAAGCAAATATAAATTAGGTTAAAGAGAGCTGAATGTACTGTGGGATTAAGGAGGCCTAAAACTGGGAAGGCCATTTCTAAATGACTAGAGTGCTAAGTGCAACTGTGTTCAGCTCAGGAGGTAAATGTCAGTGTTGGGTTTGTAAAGCCATGTGGCATGTGTGAAAACAGTCACATACCTGTTTTCTAAAATCTCTGTACCCACAGGAAGAAAGGTGAATTAGAGACTGTCTTCTGGGCAGCCAATTCAATTCCCAGCCGTATCAGTTTTTCTTCTCAGCTGTGAAATGCAAGAATTTATTAAATAATATTTCAGATAAGTCCTTTAAAGAAGATATGGCTTGCTCAGTGTGAACCTTCTAGTTCTTATTAGAATTTCCTTTAAAAATGTAATTCTTTGCAATTTCAGACAACTGAGTAATATTATAGAAGAAAATCAATTTCTCTCTCTCTCTCTCTTCCTCTCCCCCCCCCCCCCCCCCCCCCCCCCCNAAGAAAATCAATTTCTCTCTCTCTCTCTCTTCCTCCCCCCCCCCCCCCACCACCACCACCACGGCTCCCCAAGTCTGACTAATTCAACTAGTCTTTAATCTATAAACATGAATTTTATTCATTATGGTACCTTGACTTGTGCTTAAAAACAATATTACTAGCGCTCGTCCCAGATCTCTCCCTTAGGCCTATAAAAGAGACCCTGCCCTCCTGTGTCTTTCTAAAATTGCAAAACACCTCCACACACAGTCATTACTGTGGTAGAAAGGATATTTATATTGAACACATAGACCATGTTTGCTGCCGTCTTTGTGGTGTTTGTTATGACACCAGGTTTAATGGCTGTGGTCTCTTACTTAACCCACTTTTCCCAGTTGTTAGGAAGGTGAACTTGCCTTGAGACACACACAGTGCCAGGGGGAGCACGTGTCTCCAAGAACCTTCATGTACCTACCCTACCAATGCCAGCACAGCCTGGCCCGTTCTCCCACAGGTGCTGGAGGGAGAATCATAGGGACATGGCAGAGCCATGCCCCAGCCAGTGAGATGTTAGGCTCGTTAACCACCAAGAGTGATTCTGTCCTCCATGAAGTAGAAAAGTTTCCACTAGATTAACACTATGGATTCTTCCTGTGGTAAAATTCTATGACAGAGTATCAAACTAAGAAGAAAAATGTTTGTTTTATGATGAAAATAACCCAGACTTCTGGGTATTGAGCAAGCCTGTGGCATGCAGCACGGGTGTGTCCAGTTGGGCCTGAGGAGACCCCGCTGTACCATTTTGCTCCTTTTGAGCAAAAGTCTTCCACTTAACACCTGTGTGCCATGAAAAACAAAGGAAGCAAAAAGCATTTTTTGTTAAAGATTTATTTATTTATGCATACAAGCACTGGGGTATAGGCCAGAGTCCAGGGCGGTGAGAGGATTCACCAGAGACAGAGCAGGGAGCAGAACAGGCAGACTGACTGCAGCACACTGCTGAGGGGAGCAGCGGGCACAGCAGGAGAGGTCTGCCTTTGTCATGTGGGTCCCCTCCCTGGCCAGAGGCTGGGATTGAACTCGTGCTGCAGTGGCTGAGGTTTGCTTCACAGTGCGTTGCTTAACCCACTGTGCCACCAGGGAGGCCCCGCAAAAAGCGTTTTTTGAAAAGTTATTTTTACTCATGGAAAAGTACCTCAACAATTCCCAGGGGACTATTGAGGAAAGGAGGTAAGAGGGAAGCAGGGATGTCAACATTTCACATAAAAGAATCAGCATGCTCTCAAGTAAAATGTAAAAGATTTATTTAGTGATATAATCACTTAAGCATTTCCCCTAGGGATTGTACCCTATTTTAGTAAAAAAAAAAATCAGCTCTTTCTAGTGATGTACTGATGTGCCTACAATTAACTTTCAAAAGAAAGAAAAGAAACTAAAATACCAGGAGAGAAGAGAGACTTTCTATGTAAGATACTGATAACCTCATCTGGAAAGTAATTTCATGTGTTGGAGAGGTAATTTTCCCCTTGTCTTTGTGCACTTTAACAAGAATCTAACAGATTTATCTAGCAACTTGAACAAGTTACAATAACCACAGGGAGTGTTGGCAATTTAGGTGCATTTGAGAGGTTGTGAATATCTGGGATACATTTTTTCCTTTCCATAATTTTGGGATTCTTGACAGAACCATCATATTTTCTGACTTCAGAGACCTGCCCAAGTGAGACCTTTGGAGTATCTTTTTATTGAAATGCAGTTAGACTTGCTATTTACAAATTATCCACTTGGGATGAAGTCGTATCAGAAATACTGGTGGATAGATGGCCAGTACTGGCAGGAAGCAAGGAGCGTGTGGGTGCAGGTGTGGAGTTTGGCATGTAGCACTTGGAGGGTTTCATAGAAACAGAAGAATAAAATCAGTCGATTGGTACAGTAATTGTTGCAAACAAATAGAATTTTCTCAAGAAATGATAACTGGAATGACCACATGACCCAGTGGTCCCACTTTTGGATATGTCTAGCGAAAATGAGAGCAGAATATTGAAGAGCTTTTTATCCCCGTTTTCACTGCAGCATTATTCACAATAGCCAAGCTTAGATGGCACCTAAGGGTCCATCAGTGAGTGAATGGAAAAAGAAGATGTGTGTGTGACACATATCCTTCAGTCATGAGAAAACAGGAAATTTTATCATTGCAACAAAGTGGATGGACTTTGAAGGCATCATGCTAAATGAAATGAGCCAGGCAGAGGAAAAAAAGGACTACCTGGTGTCACATGTACAATTAAATGTTAAATGAATAGAAATAGTATCAAAGTGGCTGCCAGGGTCTAGGGAGTAGGTGAGATAGGAAGAGGTTGGTGAAAGACTACTAACTTCCAGCTATAAAATGAATGAATTCTGGGGATCTAATGTACAACGTGGTGACTACAATTAATAACACCGTATCATATAATTGAAATTTGCTAATAAAATAAAATGTAAGTGTTCATACACACACAATAAGTAAGTGATGAGTGTGTTAATTAACTGGATGGGAGGAATTTTTTTTACAGTATGTTTGTGTATCAAATCACAACAATAGATACTTTAAATATCTTACCATTTAATATACAACCATATCTCAATAAAGCTGAAACTAAAGGAAAAAAAATAGACCAATAGAATCAAAGAAACAAGGGGAGAAAACGAATATAAAACCGTTGTCTAATCTTAAAATCTCTCTCTAGTCCTAGGATATTTTAATCAACAATTTGCTTTCACACAGTATAAAAAGTGTCTGTAGGTCTTACAGTAGTTGGCTGGCTCCTGTTTTCATGCAGATTTCTGAGCTATTTGTCTTTCCTGGAGCCTCTGCCTGTGCAGTTGCCTGTCTTCTTGCTTTTCCTGCCTTGAATCATGAATTCATAAAGCATGAGTAGGTAAAATCACTATACATTATCTTGTGCTTTGTTCTACCCAATAATTGGCCTTTTGGGCTTCACTTGACTAATTCAAAAGATAGAGAACTGTGTTTTACAAGGCACCTCAATCCATTTTCAGGCAGCACTAATTGTCTTCATTTTTTGTGTCAAAATCTTTCTCTTTGTAACTTGCTAGTTCTGGTCCTTGCTCTTGAGCCCCATGCTTGTTGAAATCAGCTATCGTGTTCCTCCCTACCCACATACCATGTGCTCAGCTATTCTATCCATTTCTTATTTAATGTAGAAACGTTTAAAAATACTGACATTTCAAAATCTCGTTTCGCTTCTACAGTGTCTTTTTCATACAGGAAAACAGTTTTTATTCTTTTCTCCTTATAGTAATTATTTTAGGTTTGCTACTCCAAGGTGTAACCTGCCTCCCTACCTACCCCATGTTGCCCCCACCCCTCAGCAGCATCACAATGTGATCTTGAGGACTACCTAGAAGACAAGTCTCTGGGTCCCTCCTTCAGCCCCTGGAGGTAGCATTGGCGCCACCACTTTTGGTTGTAAACCTATTTTCTGACAGGAACTAAAGTAGGCTCACAAATGAGAAGTCAAGCAATATTTTTGTTTGGCTGAATTCTGAACTCTAGGGCGTTTATTGTCTTTGTTCTGCTGGTAATTTTATAATACATCCAATGCTCCAATGAACACCTTTCCAGTGTTTTTGAAAGTTTAATTAATATTTGCCCTGTTGAATGGCATCTTTATGAGGACCTCTGCTAAAAGGTGAAATTAACTTGGTGATTTGTATGCTAGTCTGGATGTTCATTTGTCCCATGGAGCTCAGTGTAGTGCATTGATGTGATATGATCAGCAAGATCTATACTCTTGTTAGGTCGTGGCCTTTAAAAAAAATAAGCTTTAAGCGAATTTAAAAGCAAATGGTGGGGGATTGTTCGCTAAGGTTCCTAGGAATTATGGAAATTTTCATGCCACAAAGGCATTTTTTTTCTGAAAATTAATATTAGGCTGTTTTTCCTTTACACTCTAAACAAGAGTTCACAGAGAAAACTGAGATAAGCAATTTGGATAAGAACAAACATTTCATTACTTTATTCATAAAGCAAACAAATGAAAATATAAGGTATTCTACCAGGCCTATTTTCAGCCAAATAAAATCAAGATCTTCCCTCTAGTCCTTAGAAAGAAACTGGAAGGTAATCCGCGATGAAGGCCTTGCAGTGATGGACAAAGCCCAAGGCCTCTTCCTGCCTGAAGATGAGAACCTGAGAGAGAAGGGCGACTGGAGCCAGTTTACTCTGTGGCAGCAAGGTGAGCTCCTGATTCCAGATTGTTCTCTGCAACCTGCATGAGTCTTCTGGTGATACTCCCTGAAGCCCAGATTTCCTCACTTTAAGGGAAAGTACCCAGAAAACCTAGACTGTCAAAATCCATTCATTTAAAAAAAACAAAACTACATATGAACACTTATGTGTGTGTTTATGTAGGTACGTGCATGTATGCTTAAACATATTTGGATAGACATATATAAATAGCATTTGATTCTCCTGGTCTTGCCTTTGAAGCAGTGTGTTACAAATGACACTCTTCTATACTGAGAAGTTCACTGTGTGCTTATCAATGTCTTTGAAAAGAGAGTCCCGGAGCCTCATTCACTCCTGGAAAATGGAGGTGACATTGCATGCCAAAATGATATCAGCATAGGAGATTGTATGAGATGTTAAAACAGGTGTGACAAGATGATAGTAAATGTTGTCAAATTCAACCTAATACTCCTTGAGCTGAACCCAGACCTGAACATATAGATGTGAATTAATAGTCATTCTATCCTTAACATGAGGATCATTGAATTTTATCTGTCTCTTTCCTATTATCTTCTTGAAAAATCAGATTAACCTGGGCTAACAAGAGCTACACAAAAGAAATCCATTTTGAGGACTGAACAGATGTGCTGCACTTCTTTAGCTACACAAAATAAATTGAGAGGAGAATAAGTAGTCGGTTTACATTAAAGGACAAGAAAGCACAGTTTATCTCAGTGATGCTTTCAAAATGGCTTACATGTAAAAGAGGAAACTAGTTCAGTAATATTTTCAAGGAAACACCAGGAAGGAAATTATATCATCTCAAGTGACTGTCAGATTTTCATCAACAAAAATGTTTTAATGTAGCTATAAAGTAGATAGGTGAACAACTTATTAATTTTATATGTTGGCATCCCACTAAAAAGAGTCAAGTCTGTTAGCCTTAAGCATGCATCACTTCATCTGATGCCTTCATTCTTCCCTTAGAAAATAAGACATGACTAGCACCTCCCTCAGCAGGTGTTTGGGTATCAGATGAATCACTCTAGGATGCCCAGTGCCCTGGGCCCAGGAGACTGTTGTTGGATTCCTGACCCTTCACAATCATGTGTGAACAGGAAAAGGTACCAGTAGCAATCAGAATGTCGGACCTCTATTATATAGCTTCTCCCACTCCCAAGGACCAGAAACAATTATGAGCCTAAAGGACTGATTGGTCTCTCATTCAATCCTGACCAGATGGCAATCACCCATTCAGTATCATTACATTAAACTTTCATTTAGGTAATACCTGCTCTTCCAGCGGTACATTCTCAGCCCTCAGTACTGCACCCATGGGAAATCCAGCTACCTCTTGTTGTTCCTTAAGCCATCAGAACTCATTTAAACACTGCACATATCAGGCCTCCATGGTGGCTCAAAAGGTTAAGTCTTAGCACTATCAAGGTATCTGCAGTACAAGTTCGATCCCTAGCCAGAGGGCACAACAGACCTCTCCTGTCCTACCCACTGCTCCCCTCAGCATATATTTCAGTGGATCCAGCTGTTCTCCCCATTCTGTCACTGGTGAATCCTCCCCGCCCCCACCTCTGGCCTACACCCCAGCTCTTATTTGCATAAATAAATACAATAAATCTTAAAAAAAAAATAAAAAATGGGATATGTGACCACATATATCCCAGTACCCAGAATTGGGGACTCTTGCCAAGCCATCCCCACATTCTGTATATGGGCAGACATGTAAAAATAGTATTATAAAATGCCTTAGGATGAGTTACACAGGAATCTATTTGTTCAAACTGACATTTATCATTCATCTCATTTAGAGTACTGTATTAGTAGCTACAAATAGTAACAAAGACTTTACTCCATTGAGATGCAAAAAGATAACCTAAAATAAGCTAATATACATGTAGAAGTTGTTTGCTGAAGTATTGTG
Organism: Galemys pyrenaicus; assembly: GCA_019455555.1. Classification (NCBI taxonomy): domain Eukaryota; kingdom Metazoa; phylum Chordata; class Mammalia; order Eulipotyphla; family Talpidae; genus Galemys; species Galemys pyrenaicus. Next base: position 3,067,232 of record JAGFMF010011756.1, on the reverse strand, counting down.
GTCCAGAGACATTATGCGTAGGCCTCATAGCAAAGGTGGAGTTTTTGGAAGCCATGTTCTCTGCAGCTGGAGGATGGCAGCTGCTGGGCACTTGTCCACAGTGAATCCTACCTCTCATGCGCTGCCTGGAGATGCCCAGCTGGTGGGTGTCCCGTGGATAGGCTACTGGCTGGTCCCTACTGACAGGAAGGCCCTACACAAGGAGGATATCAGCAGCACAATTAAAGATCAAAAAATTATAGTTGAACTTTCTAGCCTGAAGAACAAGAAAATATGAAGTCAGCAACAGAATGAGCAGCAGTATCTGTTCCGTCTTTCTTGCAGACAGAAAAGAAATGTTTTCTGAAAACAAATGTATTGGATAAACTGAAAAAAAAAAAAGCCAAGAGATAGAAAACTCAGACAAGACCAAAATCAAGTAATAGTTGTCTTGATTTCACTTTTGGGGCGGTTGTTATTCTATACGGTCTCCTATTGAGCATTTTAGCAAAGATTTGAAAGGTGATTTGCTCTGCAATCTTAAAGGATTGGACAGGGATCCAAGAGTAGAAACAGCTGTGAAAGTCCAATGGTAACTGCCAGTGTTTACTTTCTGATCATATCCTTCACTTGAGAGATGATTTGACCATCCAGACTATGAAAGATGAAAGAAGCTGTGTGTTCCTATGGAATGGAGAAGTCCTTTGAGAGTAATGGTTAAAACTAAAGAGAACAATATTCAAATAATGTTTAATCATCTTTCCTCTTGTATAATAAATCTGACATTTTGTGACTCATCCGAGAAGTCCAAAATTATTGATGTTTTATGTACTTTCAAGTCTCTGATCATTGTCATTATTTGGTAAGGATGTTTTTGGTTATCATAGCTTACTTTGGCATTTTAGTAATTTCAGTAAGAATGTCTTTTTTTAAAGATTTATTTATTTATGCATACAAGAACTGGGGTACAGGCCAGAGGTGCAGAGGGTAAGAGGATTCACCCGAGACAGAGTGGGGAACAGAACAGGTAAATAGACTGAAGTACACTGCTGAGGGGAGCAGCGGGTGAGGCAGGAGAGGTCTGCTGAGCCATGTGGGTCAGCTCCCTGGCCGGAACTTGTGTTGCAATGGCTGTGGATGCTCCACAGGCCAGTGCTTAACTCCTTGCACCACAAAGGAGGCCCCAATTTCGGTAAGAATTTCTAACTCTCTTCAGTTGGTGTCCAACTAATGAGAGGAAATTCCTGCATCTGGATTTTTCAGAATTGATATAAGGTCTGCTTCCATTTCTATATTTGGGATTTAAAAGTTGTAACCTTGAAAATATATTTCTGGAGAGACTGTTAAATATCCTCGCTCAAATTTCTGCAGACTTTCCACCATTTTGGAAATGGTGGTAGCTTTTGGTGGTAGCAAATGAAGACAAACTTCAGACATGTTGTTCCTTTAGATATGGTATTACCACAAGTTCCATCTGAAATTCATTGTAGTATCATTTCCACTGCCCCACCTACAAGTGGGACATTTCAGGGATTTCTTACTGATGGATACATACATGAACGAAGTGGTTCATTGATGTCCTGAGTTTTGCAGTCAAGAGATGCCTCTTGTATTTACCAGGAATGACAGCCTGATATCAAATAAACTTTTGAAAACTTGTGATAAGAAGGTAAATATTGCAATCCTGTTTTCTAGAAGCATTGATTCCATGGTTACTGCAATCCTTGCTGACTGTCAGATCACTTCAAATGATCAATAGTTGATGTTCTTAGTGAGATTTTTCATGACTCAAGAAAGGACTGTATCAGCGACTTTTAATAATAAAAGGGAAAACAGAAAAATCATTGTGAAACTCCTTCTGAAGAATCTTCTAAAAACGCTGCTGCTGCCGCTGCTAATAGTCTGAATAAGCAATGCGGTATATTGGATTGAATCACAGAAGAGCAGGATTAAAGGAACTACACATTACTAGCCCTTCCTGGATTTGGTATTTTGTTAAAATTAATGTTTTTTCTAGAAGAACTGCACTATTTAAGAAGAATTCGAACATGCACTTGGTCCAGCTGTTGAATACAGCTTGGAATGATAGCATTGACCCTGCAGTCTGGTTTGCTTCTAAGGGAATTGGCTGGTTAACATCTAGGATGAAGTGAAACAAAGGAAATTCTTTTCATAAATGATAAAGATGAACAATTTGAAGTTATTCTTATCATTGTATCCTCTTCGGACACTTGGACTAGAAGAATTTAATCAGGAAATTGAGATGGAATGAGACTAAATTTCTTCTAAAAATCTGGGTCATGATGACCAAGTTATTGGTGATCATGGAAAAGAAGATTTCCTTTCCTGGGTGAAAATGTTGTCTTCTTTCTAAAATCCCTAGCAGATCAGGGAAAAGCAATCTTGATTTTATCCCACAGAATTGGTGAAAAACTAATTTTGTGCCTTGCAGCAATAGAACTTGGTTTAATAGCTTCTACATTTCTGTTGAGACAGGCCATGCAATTTGGATCTAGAATTTGTAAGTGGGGAAAAAAAAGATGAAAAGACATCTGATAAATGTGTTATTTCCTTAGAAAATCTTTCTCAAATGAAAAGGAGATTAAAACATGATTTGTGACAATATTTACTGAATGATTATATTTTAAAAAATTAAAAACTACTGCTTTAAAAAAAATGAACAAATAAAGTTTTAAGGTTCATGATTTAGAATACCTATAAGTACTTTTCTTGTAAATTTCATTTCATTCTCAGTATATGATTATCTTAGAACTAACAATTAAAATTGTACTTGGCTTTGATGTAGTATTCCCTTCTAGGAATCTTAGCTAGGGTACTAAAATATTTCTATCTTTTAAAAAAATGCCTGAAAAAAATGGAAGGGAATCAAAGCCAGGGGCTATAGACAGAACCTAGAAGCTGCCTCCAGAAGGAATGTAGCCTGGTGAACTTTGATTCTAGCTGAGTGAGACCTTCATTAGAGAAAATGGTGCTGTATCCATTCCTGAGTACAGCTTCCCTAGGAAACAGTGATCTTGTAGATGATGAAGAGAACATATAGTCCAGGATACCTAAACTAGGTACCAGAATATGTGTTCCTGACACAGTTACTCATACAAAAAACAAATCATCTCTCAAATATCTCTTCCCCTCTTCATGTAAAAGCTATCCTTTATCAACATGTACAATGAAAAAAAACCATTAAAATTATGATAAAAAAGGATGCATAGGTAATCTTTAATGCAATCCTAGATAGACATTTTCAGGTTAGAAATATATGGTGATTTCCTTCACTAGAGGATTTATTAGTTTATTGTGACTGCTGTAACAAATTATCACAAACATACTTGCTTAAGTAACACAGATTTGTTGTCTGTACAGTTCTGGAGGCCAAATGTCTATAGTGGTCTCCATTTGGGCTAAAATCAAAGTGTCATCAGGCTACATTCCTTCTGGAGGCACCTTCTAGGTGCTCTCCACATCCCTCGGCTGGTGGTCCCTTCCATTTTCAAAGCCAGCAATGGCCAGTCAAGTCTTTCTTCTATATCACTCTTTGTGCTGACTTTTCTGCTTTCTTCTTCCACATTTAAGGACCCTGTGATTACACTGGACCCATCCAGTTAATTTAGGATAATCTCCTTATTTTAGAAGTAGCTGATTAGAAATCTCAATGTCATCTGCAACCTTAATTTCCCCTTACCATGTAATATAACACATTCACAGGTTCCTGGGCTTAGGAGGTAGACCTCTGGGAAGTGGCCATTATTCTATCTGCTGCAGGGAGTGAATAAGTTTCCATCATGGACTGTCCATTCAACATCCTTAGTCACATAATCTAACACTATACACAGAATTCTTGTCCTTGCTCTGCCAGTCATTGTCTATTGAAGCAAGACGCTTTTCTTGTGTCTATGCAACCTTCTCTCTGTACAGAGAGATGACGATTTAGATTGTATATGGTCTGAACAGAATAAGTTAAAGCTTTACCAGAAATGTTTCTAACATAGTTTTATCATTTATTATTCTAGGAAGAAGAAATGAAAATGCCTGCAAAGGAGCTCCTAAAACCTGTTCTTTACTAGACAAATTCCCTGAGACAACAGGATGCAGAAGAGGACAGGTACCAAGAGGATTTTCAGGGTCGGAAAGAACCCAATTAGTTATTAGAACTAACGTAATGCTAACATTTATGAAAAAAATGGTTATTTCCTTTGGCTCATCAAAGGTCTCTTTTTTATCCCCTTTTTAATGAAACATAATTTCATGTGGTTTACGTCAGACTTGAGGGTGGAAAATGTTCAGTGTTTATCACTTGGTGGAAAATGGAGATCATTATTTTTAGCTCCGTCACAAAGAAATAAGATGAATATAAATTCTGAGTCTTACAAAGGCTCTAATCCAAATTGACAGTAATTTTGCATTGTCACTTTAATTTAGCAGTTCCTCCACACCTTGATAAATGGATGAATGGTGTGTTATATTTTCTTTGCAGATCAAATATTCTGTCATGCATCCAGGAACTCACGTGTGGCCTCACACGGGGCCCACAAACTGCAGGCTCCGAATGCACCTGGGTTTAGTGATCCCCAAGGAAGGCTGCAAGATCCGCTGCGCCAACGAGACCAAGTATGTTTCCTCCCTTCGTTTTCTCTCTCATTCATCACCTCTGAGCATAACTGTTCATTGCAACAAGCTATTTTCAGCTGGATAGTTTCTCTTCCATTGTAGCTGAAGTAGACTCGGGCAGGATGAAGTAGACTGGATGAAGTAGACTCATCCAGACTTTAGTCTTTGTTCCTCCTTTGTGCATTCTGTGGAGATAATTCCCAATTTGAGGGTTACCCTCCTTAATCATCTCTCCCAAAACCATTCTCATCAGATTGATGAGCCTTCCTGCTTCACTTTCTAGATGTGCAGACTTGCATTCAAAGTCAGCTAACTTTTGTTGAGTCTTGCACATATTATACATTGTGCTCATTGATTTATGACTTGTACTATTCACACATACAAAGAACTCCCGTTTCCTAAAGAAACCCCAGGTATTACTTACATGTTTTGCTCTAGAGAAATCAAAGTGATAAAATGGACGCTGATTGCCTTTTTCAAATCCCAGTTCTGCCAACTAGTCCTGGCTTACCTTAGCCACTTGTTTAATCCCTGCAAGCCTCAGCCTCCTTACTTAGGAAATGGGCAGTGATATTGTCTACTTTGCAGGATTATTGTATAGTTAAGATGAAATCATGCACTGTAGTGCCAGGAAGGGGCACAGAGCAAGTTCTGGATGATTCTAGCAGACAGGGGTAAAGGAGGAGTCTTGGAGCCCTCGGTGGCTTTTTCGGTTTTTATTGTCAGAGGTGGCCAGGTACAAGACTGGCATGCCTCCCAGCCCCCGGCGCATCTCACCCTCTCGACTGCTTTGCTGCTTCTGCTGTTCTCTTGTGCTGCTGCTGCTAGTGCACCCACCTGCACATGCCCACTTAGGCATGCGTGCAGCACCGCAGGTGTCCATCATTATCGCAATGGCAGGAGGGTGGAAAAGCCTTAAAGCCTACAGGCACTCATCCTAGGTCCTGGCACCAACAGAGACATGGTAAATGTTAGGGTCTTTCTCCCAGTCCTTTTCCTAATCTTATTACTACCTTCAGTTGGAGTGCCTGTCTTTTCAGCCACCCAAAATAAACCTATTACTAAGTTTCATAAAAAGAAATCCCTCTTCTGATTTCCATGCGTGTGGACAGTATATCATCACGGTAATTCTGTTCTCTATCTTCCCTTGCTTTTTGTTAATTGTATGTATCAGCCTAATCTCTATGAATGAGCCATAGGCTCCTAGAAAGCAGATACAGAGTGTTCTTGCCAGCTTCTTGCAGCTCTTAGTAGAGGGTGACCTTGGGGATGTTGAGGTGTGGACAGACTCTCAGTTGTTATTGGCAGGTTCCTGCCTGCCCCGGGCATGGAACAGCAGCATGAAGTGCTGTGAGAGACTCACTGATGAACCAGATGGGGGCCTCTCTGGCAGATGTGCCATTGAGAGATCACGTAGCTCGAATGACTTTATGGCACAGGCAAAAATGCTACAGATGGGTCAGTGAGCAGGTAGGTGATTTGCCACTGAGGCTTGGGAATCTTGATACCAGTGGTTTTTAAGGACAGGAAGGATTTGGATTGAAAGCTTTGAGAGACAGAAATGAAAGAACAGCATCTGCCCAGATACAGAAGCCAAAAATTACAGGCTACATATGAGCAGTGCTGAGAGATTTCAGCACCCAAGAATGTAGGGTACTGTTAAATAGTAAACTGATGCACATTGAATTTTTAAGCATTTATGTGAGCCTACATTGATTCGAATCAGGTAGCACTTCACCAACAAGAGCTAAGAGCCACATTTTTCTAGAGAAGACCCTGAAGCAAAGAAATTATTTGATTGATTGTAGTGTAAACAGTTGCTTTATTTGGGAGAGAGTAGTTGGCTATTCGTGATTTGCTAATTCCAAGTTTCATTTTCTCAGATTCAAGTGCATTGATTCTGGCTTAGGTTTTGGTTTTCTTCCATGGGCATCCCCAGGGCATTGGTTCCACCCCAATCTAATGGCTTCCTTATTTAAAGAACAGATAGAATACTAAGGTTGAAATGCAAAGGAAACTAAATTACAGAATACTAACTGATGGGCTAAGAAGTTATTCTGCAAACGGTGAATGAATCCTGTGGGGGAGATGGGAAGAACAGATCATCACTGTGGCCCATCCAAGAAGAGTTGGCGTTGGGATGTGGAATTTGCAGATATAAGAGATATTATGAAGATTGACTCAAGTGAATTTTGAGTTTATATGTACAAGGGAGCAGGAGTCAGAGATGACTCAGTGGTTTCCATGTTAGGCGGGTGTCGATGTTTTAGCAAATACTGAGAATTTAGGAGGCATGAGGAGCATTCAGTGGAATGGATAATGAGCTCAGTGTTTATATATATTTAAGTTGCTATTGGAACACAGTTCTGAAAATATCCAGGGGAAATCAAATCTAAGCAGAAATGTGTGAGAGGAACTTAAGACAGTAGAGAAAGAAGAACTGAGGATGTGGGACAGGAAACACAGTCTCCTGAAAGGACCAGGAAGAAGAATCAAAAATGGCTGGACAGGGAATCATTTTCTTCCAAAATGAAATGGATCTTGTCAAGACTTTGGGAGGTTGATTTTCATCTGCAAGGTCTCTGTCAAATGGAAAAAAGACAGGGACATGTCAAGTAATACGGGTTGGGGCATGCTAGGTGTAGGGTAAAGGTTGATCAGGTCTTTCCACCCTCCCACCACTGTGATGATGGACACCTGCGGTGCTGCGAGCATTCCAGGGTGGGCATGCGCAAGTGGGCGCACCTGAGTTGGGACAGGGCTTAAATGGGCGGTGTCATGAGGACGCCAGAACTGCGAGGACCAACAGACAGGACCGACCGATGAAGGAGCAGCAGCAGCAGCAGCAGAGAGAGAAGAAACAGCCAAGAGGGTGAGATGCGCAGGGGGCTGGGAGGCTGGCAGCCCTCCCAGCCCCCTGGCCCTCCTGCCTGCCATGTACATGGCCACCTCTACTAAATAAAGCATGAAAAGCCACCGAGGGCTCCAAGACTCTCCTTCCGTGATCCGTCTGCCCAGAACCATCCCGAACCCTGCTCCAGTGCCGCCACTTTCCTGCTGCTTCACTAGGAAAGGCAGAGATGGACAAAATCAATTCCATGGAGACCAGATAATAGCCATGGCACAGGGACAGTGGGGAGGAGCAGCAGACCTTACTCCTGAATATGTATCTTAGGATTTTCAACTTACCCATTCTGTTTCTCTCTCATTTGCCCTCCCTCATACACATGTGTCTCTCCCTCCCTTCTGTTTTGTAAAAACCTCCTATCTGTTCTTCTTGTAGATAAGTAGTTTCCATTGTGCCTGGTTTCCATTTACCCTCATTAAAGCTCAGTGTAAAATATCAGTACAATAAGATATTTTGATTAATAGACCACAATTACCTAACTTTTATTGCAGTATGTTATAATTATTCTATTTTACTATTAGTCACCCTTGTTAATCTCTTACCGTGCCTAATTTATAAATGAAACTTTTTATAGGAATGTGTGTAAGAAAAACCATAGTGTATATAGTGGGTTCTATCGGCAGTCTCAAGCATCCACTGGGGCATGTAACCCCCATGAATGAAGGGACTGCTATTTAAAAAAAAATCACTACATAAAAATCTGCTTTGGAACAGGTGGGGAGAATGAAGGTACAGAATTGATTCTAGGCATTAGTGGTTCCAGGTGATGAGCCCCCAGGCTAGAGAAGTGAGTGTGGCTGTCAGGAGGGGAGGAGGTGGACAATGTGGAGATCTAAACAAGAAGGCCAGGAGGGAAGGCTGGGAAACAGATCTCCCCTCAACCCCCCCATTTTTCTTCTACCCCTGCCCTGGCATCATGTGCAGGGTGTGTTCTCCCCAGATTCCAGCAAACACCCTGGAATCATGTTTGACAAAGGAAATGACTGCCAAGATCTCCCCTCAAGTTTAAAGCATGATTAAGTTAACTCTCTTCACCTACCACAAATCGGGAACCCCAGTCTTGTGACTCACTCAGAGAGGTATCTTGAACCTGGGCATTGACTTAGCAGCCTCTCAGTTTCTGCTGTGCTAAAATACAGCCTGTTTCACCTGACAGTAAGTAGTGGCTGATAACAATGATTTACAGATGGTGTATTTTGCAAATTCACAGTGATTATTAAAAAGTGCTTGTCACTCACCTGTCTAGTGTTGAGCCAGTGAGGTGTTTCTGTGGAGGTTGAAATGCTCATCCTCCCTTGTCCTCAAGGAGCCATGAGCACCAGGCCCTTCACCTCACCGTGACTGCCAGTCAGCATCACCCTCAACGTCGTGCCTGTTGTACTGCTGCATGCCATGCTGTGGCTCCATCATTGACTCAAGGGTGGGTGGGTCAGGCCAGATACTCACTACAGAAATAGTATTTTCACAAGAGAAATGGGTATGTACTGTATGATGCTTATGGAGAAAATTGCTAGATACCTGAATAGATAACTGAGGACAGAAAGAATGTTCCATGAAATCTGGAAATCCCACACTGTTGTTGTAGATGTGCCATTAGTGTGATGAGAGAAGGAAACAGACCAAGAAATCAGAATTCCTATGTTCAGCAACTCAAAGCAATTTTTCAGAACCCCTCAAACTCCAGAGAGTAGGTGATTGGTAGCAATTTGTACCTTGTAGCTCTCAGGTATTTGTAATCAAATTGCTTTCTCCAGAGCAGGGAGATTGCTGCTAGTATGAATGTTGTTTAAATATTCCAACTGGCAAACATAACACATCTCTTTTTACCTTAAGATGAATTTGCAGATTTGCAGCCTTTTATCATTGAATAAAATGATTATTTAAAATTAACAAATGCTTTCTGATTACAAAGTGGATGTATGTTCCTTGTACATCATTTGTAAAACGCAGAGCAGCACAATGAATAAAAAAAACAGATAAATGTTCTCGGTCCCAGTACTCAGAGAGGCAGACGCTTATTGGTGCTTATTCGGGAGTATTCCTATGACACTGACAGCGATGGTAATCATACGTACTGCGCTTACTGGAAGCCCGGCACAGTTCTAAGTGGCACTTCTCCATTTTGCTGCATAGCAATTCAGAAGGGCATCTTGGCAGAGCTGCTGGGCCATCCAAGCCTTCTCACTGCTCCGCAATACCCCAGCAGCGAGTGCCCCATTATCAGTAGACAAGCACAGTGTTAGGCCCACGATCCTGTATGTCTGTCGTTGATGAACAGGTTATGCAGCTCGTGATTGTATTTCCTTCATGGGACTTTGGGGGTTTTGTTGTTGCTGTTTACCAAACTATGATCCTGTTCCTTATAAAATAATTGCTTTGAATGCTACTTTTCATTCCAGACAATAAGGTAACAAGCAGAGAGAGCAGCAGTGGAGTCTGCATTTCTGGGCTGTTTGTTTGTGTTGCCCCTGACAGGCCATGCTTTGTAGTCTGTAAGATGATCTCCTTAGTGATCATGGTCCAGAGCTGAATGAACACAAGTCAGTGGACAAACCTGCCACGGGCAAGTGGGAATTAATAGTTACAGTCACAGAGTGGCCAAGTTGTGTGAGCCACGTTTGTGCAACCCTAGAAATGAATTCTTGCTTGTGCGTCTCCAAGAGGGCCTTTGAGACGTGCTGGAACCATGCTAGGGAGTGTCCTGGAGACTCAGCATAATTGCCTGTGGATTGCCAGCCTGAAGGTTGGACAAGATCGTTACATAGCCAGAAAAGCCTGCTTTGGCATTAGTATCAGACAAACTGAAGAAATGAATTGGCAACAAGTCATTTAATTCCTCTCTATATTACTATGGCAGTAATGGCCATTTGTCACCTCCCTCAAGTTTCTCATGGAATATGTTTTCATTTCTTCAGGTTTTAATTATGAAAATTGGGTGGCAGGCATGACAAAAAGTTAACAATAAGTGCAAATTTTTAAAAATCTACCATGAACTCGTTCATAGATCATATTTGTGTTGTCTCAGAAAGATAAAGTAAGTCTTAAACTTTTCTAATTGAATTATAAAAGCTGTAAATTATCAAATCATCTAGAAATGAATTTTTATTTCTCCCATCTTTTTTTTTTTTTTTTGCTAGCTTCCCTAAAATATAACTCTTGTTTAACAAAGTATACCCATCTTCCACCTAAAATACAATGTCATCTTATCCACATATCACCACTTGGGTGTGTCCATCTGGGTCTCAAGGACTGAAGTGTCAATTTTGACTGGGTGTATTATTTTCTTGAAGATGTTTCATTAAATAGTAACACATTTAGTCCTCCTTCTTCTTCCCCTTGGGCTACTTGATGAGTTAAAGGCATTAGTTAAGCTTCTTAACCCCTGTTCTGATTAAAGTGATATTTAAGGCTATTCATACACAGATAACAACTTGCATCTGCAGGAAATAGTAGTTACCACATTGAGAATGGATCGTGTCCAAATGTATTTGTTCAAATAATTGTTGAGAAGTCAGAACGTTGGGATTCATATTGTTATGGTAAGACTAAATGACATGGAGAAGTTCTTGGACACCCTCCCCCCTAGAAAAAGACTTGAATTCATGATCCATCAATAGAACCAGGGAACATCTGTAATAACACTTCTATGGGAAAATGCATTCTGAATCTTCACTTCAGATATTAATATTATTTATCTTCACAAAAGCAAATTAAGGGCATTGAGGTAACAGGAACTGGCTTCCCTGTTAAGTGTGACTTTAGACAACTTACAAAGCCTCACAGAGCTTCAATTTCTTCATCTGTATAATAGGAAGAATAAAATTATGTTTTGTATGGTTTTGAGTATTAAAGTAATCCATGTGGATACACTCAGAAATGTATTTACAAAGTGCTGTGTGACAAATTCATCCAGTATATTTGAGCTTTTATTGTCTTCCTATCCGATTCTGTCCCTTGCTTCCCATGGAGTGAAACCAGCACTCCCCCAGCTTTGGGGGTGGAGTAATGACCACCTTGGGCATAACCTGGAGTGCCCACTCTGACAAGCATGAGGGTGGGGGCTTTAAGAGTTAGGAGGGAGCAGCAAAATAGGAAGAGAAGGCTGTATGGAGCCAGCATTGGAAAAGGAACAATGCTGCTCTAGATGGGGACTGTGATTTGATCAGTCTGGGGCCCAAAGGGATGCTAGAAATAAGAGGTGTCATAGGAGTACCCCTGAGAGCTTCCCCTCCCACCCCTACTTCTGCTTTCTTTGTCATGTTCCTACCCTACACTAGAGATATAGAAGGAATAGCAGTGGCTTCCCTTCCGTAACCTTGTAGGCGTCCTCTCTCCCTTCTCAGTGGTCTTATCTGTGTCGCAGAGCCCTATGCTGCTGGGTAATCCAGGACCAAGACAGGAAGTCCAAAGGCAAAAGGCAACACAGGAGTGGACAGCAGAGAGCCCCTGCAGCAGCCTAGCTGGATTAACCCCACCACGAGGTGTTGAGGGGTACACTTTATACACATGTATAAAGCCAGCTGGGAGTGTCTTTGTGAAATGAACCATCTTTTATTGAAATTTGTATTTTGACATTAAGATGCAAATACTATATCGATTTCTTAAAATTATATATATTCTGTGAACTATAATATGAAATCTGAAGGCCTAATCCAGGGACGAGGGAATTAAGAGCATTTTAGTGCTAAAAGGAGACTTAATATCATCTTGTCCACCTCTATCATTACACAAATGGGGAAACCGAAGCCCACAGGTTTAGTGTTTCATCAGCAGTCATGTGGCTATTTAGCAGCAATCGGAACAAGAACATAGGTGTCCTACTTCCCAGAAAATGCTTGTTCAGGCAGAGAGTGAGCAAGGATGTGTGGGTATAGCTCCTCCTTTCTATAGATATTAGGAGAGAGACAAGGTAATGGCAATAATGTAGTTTTACATTTCAGTTCCAGTGTGTGCCAGGGATATAGTGTAGTAAGAACTGAGGTATTTTAGTAAATCAAAATTAATAAGAGAAGCTATGATAAGTATCCCTATTCCTGAGCTTTTTGATCGCTTTCTGCTTCTACCTGACCACTTCAAATGCCTTCAGACCACTGAGCGTATCATCTCCAGGTGCTAAGAATCATCTAGTAATCTGATTTCGAACTAGTGCCTTGGCCTAGAATGAAACACGTTTGGTGACTTTCTGCTTCTTCCACAGAATCACAGCATCACTGCAAACATCTGAACTTGCTTCCATGTGATTCCTTTGCTGGAAAATGAGAACCATGGTATTGCTTACCTCAGAACATGTTAGCAAAGATCTCTGAGATAGAACTATAAAGTTTTGAAGTGGAAGACCCAATGAGCACCTAGTCTCATTACTTGGCATTACTTAGTGTCCTTACTTAGCATATATTGATGGTAATCCTGTGACAAAATAATAGTTATTAAGTGTGCACTGCCACCAATTTATTGTTATCATTCATTATAATTAAAATAATCTGAGGAATTGAAATTGTATAATATTGCCTTATCTTGATATTCTGGTATCTTTTGGTAAATAGGGGAGAGGTATTTTTCACTTAACAAAAAAAAAAAAAACTAAAAAGTTATAGGGGCCATCCAGGATGGAATGCCCTCCCCACCTTCAGTGCTACCTTCCTGTGCCCTCCGAGAGAGGCTGTGGAGCCCCTTCTGAAAGATCTTTTTCAAAGACCACTCTAAAAATCTTCTCCCAAAACCTTCCTCCTACATTGTAATTTGAGTCTAACTTAATCACACTTGGTGGAACTTTGCTTACAGAGCAAGTGGCCTGGGAGTGAATGTTTTGCTTTCCAGAGTGAACCTTTGTTTTTCATTCAGAACAGAGATAGAGACCTTTGACATCTTATGCTCTTTCTCTTTTTGTTGAAAAACACTCAATTTCCCAGGCAGGTGATTAAACCATAGTGTAAACCAAGTCACTTCTGTCTAGACATCATTTAGGTGAGGTTTAATTGTCCTTCCCTTCTAATCTTTCTTTAAATTAGGGTTGCGCTTTTCCTCATTCCAGCTCTCAGTCAGAGTGGTTGAAAGACACCATCTTACAAGTATTCTTAAAAGAAGTCCGCATTAAAAAATCTGTATTTATCGCTTCTCGGCCTTTTGGCTAAGATCAAGTGTAAAAATCTGTATTTAGCAATTGAGTGTCTTTACTGTTTTCTGGGAAAATATGTGAAAGAAAGCAAAAGGGCAAATAAAAGTATAATAGAGCTCATTAGCCCATAGCTTGATGGCATTAAAGGAATCTAACCCTTTAGAATCACATCCCAGATTCCTTGTTGAATAAGCTTTTAATCGGTGCTTTTACACTAGTCCACATTTGACTTAAATATTTGCTACCGGGCCTCCCTGGTGGTACAAGGGGTTAAAATCTAGCACTATGAAGCATCTGCAGCCACTGCAGCTCAAGTTTGATCTCCAGCCAGAGAGGTGACCCACTGGCACAGCAGACCTCTCCTGTCACACTCTCAGCTCCCCTCAGCAGTGTACTTCAGGTGATCCACCCATTCTGTTCACCACTGTGTCTCTGGTAAATCCTCTCACCCACCTCCCCACACCTCTGGCCTGTATCCCAGTTCTTGTATGCATAAATAAATAAATCTTTTAAAAATATTTATTTGCCACAAACTAGTGGCAAAAAGTTCCACCCTCACAGTGAATCAAGTCTGTGAAGCAGGCCTGGAATCCAAGGACCCTAGTGGGTTCTCTCAGTTCTTGTCTTCGGTAAGAAAGAATTCAACATCGAGACCAAAGATAGGAAGAACAGGAAAGCTCTCCAAACAGAGAGGGGTTCTCAATGGGCAACCAACTGATATCAAAAAAGGAGGACAGGAATGTTCTCTGAGCAGAGAGGGTTCCCCAGTGGGTATTCGCTGAGGGGACAAGAAGCAGATGCTCATATGAGTACAGTGGACAAAGATTGGGAGTTTGGTTGTTGGGAGGCTCTGTGTTGTATGGTTGCCAAGTGTCTGGGCTCATGGAATCTCCTAGGCATGGAATCTCTGGGAGACCCCTGAGCTTGCCCATGTTACCGAGCCTACCTTTCTAAAATTAGCATTGGCTTGCCGCTTTAGCATCATATATTGTTCTTGGTGTTCTAAACATTCTATTCTTTACTGGGTTTGTGGAGGGCACCCTCCTGTTCCAGAATTATTTGCCAATCAGACTCATAAGTGGACCTGTGCCTGGGCTGGGGAACACCCTCCTGGCTCCAACTAAGTGTTTCTCATATAAAACATAAGTGGGAGGAAAATACAAAAGAAACTAAGGGGGAAAATAAAGATGAAGGTGATACTATTGGAAGGTGGCATAATGTCATCAAAATTGATGCATTCAGGCTGATAAGTGGGCTTAGGAGCTCGGGCACCCTATTTCTAAGTGACTGCCTATACCCATTTCCTAACTTCCTTCTTCAATGTGTAAAACTGCTAGAAGCTTTACCCAATTTGCAGGGAACTTAAGTTAATGAATGGAATGTTCAAGATTTTTCTCCCATAAAGTATTCCTACACTTTTGACTTTTTTATACCTATCAAATCTAGTGAAAAATGTTTTGTGCAACCTAACATTTTCTTATATGTTTTAATGGCTGCTAATACTTTAAGTACATTCTAGATTCTCTACCAACCAGAAAATACTGAGAAGCACTTATCATTGCAGCCTATTCAGTGTGTATTCATAGAATCTCATAAAAAGCTTATTATTTCACTCCCTTGGAAGACTGCAAATTTGAAAATGAAGGTTAATTCAGGGGGAGTGATGCTAGAGCAATTTTTGATGACATTATGCCACCTTCCAATAATATCACTTTCATCTTTATTTTTCCCCCTACTTTCTTTTGTATTTTCCTCCCATTTATGTTTTATATTCGCTACCATTAATTGAATATCTACCATGTGGCAACCACTATTCTTTACACACATCATCTGTATAGATGAAGATACAAACCTCAAAGGCCAGACTTTTCCATTGTGCTGTCCTTTCTCTTCTACCACATTTGTCTTACCTTTTTTTATTCATATTTAGTTGTGTTGAAATACACATGATATTTACCATCTTGTGATTTTTATTGTATATAATTTAGTGGCACAAATGTGTTTATATTGTGCTGCCATCAGCACCTACCCACAGAACTCTGGATATTGTAAAACTGAAACTGTAGCCTCTGAGCAAGAACTCCCCAACATTCTACTTTCTATTCTACAAGTTTGACTACACTGGATGCCTCATATATGTGGACTCACGTGGTAATTGTTCTTTTATGACTGATTTATTTCACTTAGCTTGTGTCCTAAAGGTTAATCCATGTTGTAGCATGCATCAGTATTTCCTTCTTTTTTAAGCCTGAGTAGTATTCTATTGTAAGTGTATACCATGTGCTGCATTTTATTTATCAGTGGACAGTTGGTTGCTTTTGGTTGCTGTAATGCTGATGTGAACTTAGTTGTGCTGCCTTTCCCTTCCCCCTCTACCACCACACTCTCTTTTCTTCTGTCTGTATTATTGACTTATCAGTGGTACCCACTGACATTGCTTAGTCCCACTAGCTTTGCCTTTCTTTTCAAGTTTGATTTTCCACATGTCCCTATATTTTCATCTTTGGTTAGACTTCGGAGAACTCTTCGGATCTTTAAAGAAATTATATTTGAAGTGAAAAATATAAGACACTGTAGAGTAGGCTAAGACTGACATTAGGCTAAGTGTATGGGATAGCACACAATGTAGGGAGGCTAGGGAGATGGGTAGCAAAGTAGAGGTTTGGTCCCCAACTTCAGGGAACTTTAAACTTGCAGCTATTCATCACTTTAGTGGTTACATTAAATAATTTGAAAAATTTTTTTGTCAGATTTATTCACTATGTCTGGGACAAGTTTGCCTCTCTGCTCCTCTAGGACTCTTGGCAATGACTGAGACAGTTTTGATTGACTCAGCTGACAAGGGAGTGCAACTAGCACCTGGGACAGGGGCAGAGCACAGGGCAGCCTGCACAACAAATTGTTTGATCCAAAATATCAATAGCGCTAAGGATGAGAGTCCCTGCAATATGTAATAATACACAATTTAATCATGAATGAACGAACATAAAACTGTACATCATTTTCCTAAAGAAAAAGTTCTTACGATATTGCAGTAACTTAAAATCAAGTTGGCATTTTCCAACTTATAATTTTAATTATTTGTTAATGGTTGAGTGGAATTTTAATATCTAAGGAAAATTTTCTAGTAAGAACCTCACTTGAAACACAGAACTTACCGCTTAACATATTGACATTTAAATTGAGAGAACTTCAGTACAGTTAATAAACTTCCTCTGAATTTGACAGTCATTGTGTAGTTGCCCCCACCTATCTCTCTCGATTGTTTCACTTAAACTAAGGCTAGATTTAGAACTTAGCTCCTATACAGGTATCTTAGGAAGAACTGCTAAAATCGATGAGGATGTTTTGCAGTATTGATTTAAAATATTCCATGGAATACCCACCTACTAAATAATATTCAAAATAAAAAGAATTATTCTCATTCCACCACTTTTCTGAGCTAGAATACTGACTGGGAAACACCTCCTTTAGTTATTGGCTTTCTGGCTACTGGGTTTAGTAACAAATTATGGTTTCCTATGTTTTCTTCCATAAAATTGAACTAGCAAATGGAATGGGTTGAAAAAAGAATCATTTGAAGATTTATATGCAGATGCCATGTTAGGTACCTATAGGAATGGAATGCATGAGACCCATTTGCTGCTCAGGACCTTCAACCAGTCTCTGATAGATAGGCCAGGGAAGACAGCCATGGGGTCACCCCGAATGGTCCACTGGGGTATGTTTGAATGCTTGCCTGACTCAGTGAGCCTCGCTGGGGTTGGAGCAAGAATAATTGTGGGGCCTGTGATGAGATCAGCATCCCCTTCTCACCAGTCCCAGTCCTTTGTAAACTTTTAGTGCTGAGCATTGAAAACTGATGCTCAATGTAAGACTCTACAACTTCTTTCTTAATTGCCAAGGAAAGAACAGATACCAGCTTGGTGTTCCCAGTTACCTGGTCCTATTTCGCAGGTCATCATGGAAATGCCTTCTTGCACATAGGTATGAACTGGTCCTCAGACATGTGAACCATATGACACCACATTTTTCTCTTCCAGAACCTGGGAAGAAGGCAAGGTGCTCATCTTTGATGACTCCTTTGAGCATGAGGTGTGGCAGGAGGCCACGTCCTTCCGGCTGATATTCATCGTGGATGTGTGGCACCCAGAACTGACACCCCAGCAGAGACACAGCCTTCCTGCAATTTAGCACCTTATGCTGGCTCAGGACACACTGGAGAGAGACGATCTTTCTGATTCTGTCTTTTTATATGTGGGGATACACGTGTGAACACCAAGACCCTTATCTCCTTGTAACCCGAAAAATTCTAAACTTCATCCTGTGATGAGAAGACACTAAAGCGAGTATTTGCCTCACTGCAATTCATTTAGAAAATATCTGGCTGTCTTTTTGCCCCTGACAGCACCTATTTGATGCCTGTATTTCAGGTGAATACATCGTGGCTTCTACCTTACCAGCCAAAGATATTTTTCCCACGTAGTGTAGGACTAAATCAGTGTAAAATGAGAAAACATGTAGAAAATGTGAATGGATTGCTTTGGTTTGTAATTTTTCTATACAATTATATTTTTCTAGAGTAGCTAGATGATTTTTTCATCATGTACCACTACTTTTTTGTTGATGTTAATGATAAGCCCTGTAAATGCTTTACTTCTACCTGTTTAACAGTAACTTTTCTGGTGAACTCAGACTTCCCTCTTTTAATTATTTTTAGCGAAAACTCATATGAAGAAAGCAGTTTTACTTTCCTAATAAAAGAATTAGGAACTTCTTTTATTAGGAGAAATGACTTCTTCTACTACAAAGGACAGAGTCATCATTATGGCATGACCTGTGAGCTCTGCTGCTCCCTACTAATTGAGTTTGTTTGCTTTTTTTATCTTCACTGAGAGCCATGTCTTATTTTCGCTCCTTGCTGAGCAAATGGTAAGAGATATTGTCAAAATTGCATTTTCCCCCAGAGGAAATTTTTTTAACATTGCAAAAGGTAATGGAATCATTTTATATTGCATTATAAAAATGCAACGTAAAATTTTTAAGTCAAGTTTTGGAACTTTTTTGGGGGTGTAGTAGAATTTCTCAAAGTGAAATTTTTCTCTGAGTATTAGGTAGATAATAGGTAGCTGGTAGGACACAGGGCTCAAGCCTCTTGGAATCCAGAGTGGTTTTGTCTATATTGTAGACCCATGTGAGTGATGATGTTTGGTTCTTGAGATGATTCAAATAACAATTTTTTCAAAATAGGAAAGATGGCCCAGTGAAAGATCAGGAATGCCAGGTGTGGAAACAGTAATTGAAAGATGGCCTTACCTATCCTTTCCAAAGGTGATGAAGCCTTTAATTTGGTAGAGTATTAATGCACTAAATTTTGTACTTTCTAAATAAGAATTAACTAGAAGTGTTAGCTGTGAGAATGTTACAGTATTTATGCACTGCATTTTAAGCCAATATGAACAAAAATGCTTAAGAAATGACACGTATTACTAAATTTCATTCACAGTTGCTTATGCTTATTTTTCTTTCTAAGGACAAAAGAAAAAGCTTTATCTCATTTAAAATACAGTTCTTTAAAATTCAAATGGACCCTTTCTGCTTGTCCTTGAGGCCATTAGCTTTCAGCTTTCCAGTTTGCAAAATATTTATCCAAGTCCTATGTGTTTTACCAGTGTTCAAAAATCCCACTAAAATAGATGGAGAAGTATGTGAGGAAACATATCAAAATAAATCACCTAAATCCAGAAGAGAAAGTAAACTCTTAGGAGAAAAAAAAAAAAGATATTTGTGTCCTTCAGTATTTATTGAATAAAGGAAATGACTGACAAAGGACAATACAATCCAATGCTCATGTAGTAACATTCATGTCACTTAGTGAATTTGGTTTTTGTATGTATATTGCATACACATAAAGAAATTCAAAGTATGAGTTTATCATTGTTGAACCATCATCATACATTCGTTTAATGAAATCATAGAATAGAGTAAAAACTAGCTCTTAGTAATAATAATATGGCATTTAAAATCGGGTCACTACAGTAAGATTCTAAATATTGCCAATTGAAAAGCCAGAATCATTATTATTGTTGTGAAATGTTGGCAATGATTGACTCCAAAAGCATTTTAAATACTTGGATCCCACAACAATTTTATAAACCCAAGTAATAAAATGGATTTTCTAATTAATTTCTTCCCTATGTCATGGTATGTCAGAAAAGTATTTGAGTCACCACATTGGTAGAATTACTTCAGTATTATTATTTTATTATTTGAAAGTTTATGCAAAATGAATTGGTTTTATTTATATTGTGATGTAATTGGTGAGAAATAATTTTGATTCTATTTCAGTTTTATTTCAAGGGTGGAATACAAAAAAATTACTTGCTATTATTCTCTACAAGTAGAAAAAAATAAAACCCTAGATTCATTGATAAAGAGATTTAGAAATGTTAAGATTAGTAATAATATCTATTGAGGGTGATTATGGACAGTTGAATCACTTGTTTCATTTGAATATTTTAGCTAACAAATTATCCCTCCTAAACACTTATACTGTAACATCATATTTACTGCCCATTATCAACTAAAATAGTTTTTGACATTGAGCACCAACTGGTCATACTAACAAATGCCCATGTCATGCAGTATTGGGAGAATTAGGGATATCCAAAATAATCTAAAAATCAAAACTGGTTTTGGAAAATATGGCACAGTAGGTATATCATATCCTATGATATCTGTTTATTTTTATTTAATTTCCTTTGAATGACTAGTTGGGACTCCATTTCTAAGGAGAATAGACAACAAAATAAAATGATCTTTGGCATTTCATCCTGTGTTCCTAGTCTTATCTTCAGTACTTGCATATTTAGCCATCCTTAAGGGTCTTCCTCCATGATCGAATACTTTGAATACTTTCCTCTCAACAAAAGCCCAACCTTTTTTTCACACCTTTTAGTGATCACAGGCGGGTGGGTAGGTGATGCTGTTTCAGCACTGTTCTTTGTTGTAGTGACCCATGTGAGGCAACGTGAATGGATTCATTAATCACTGGCAAGTAATTTTAATGACACCACCAGCCCTTCTACAGACACACACAGCATGTGGGAAGTCACACTCTTTAAGATTATTTCATCATATTTCAAATTGTATGTGTCTTTTCAAGTCAGCTCATGATCATCAGCTGGAGGCCTGGCAAAAGAGGTGACAACAAAATCATTTTTGCAGGATATGAAAATAAACTGCAAATAGCCAGACCTACAAGAATATGCTCTTAGGCTGAACAATTTGATGCTGGTGATGAGGTCAAAGGAAATAACTGAATGAGAATGAAAATTACTGGAGATACTATTATCTCAGGGCTTTGCACTACATTAAACTTGACAATCTTGTCTGCACAGTTTAATTTTGATACATCTACTTGAAAATGCACTTAATCTTAAATTGCAAAAACCGAAGAGGGTCTCTGTGATTCCTCAGAAAAATCCTTGTCCTGATGCACGGTATGCATCAAATTTTCTTAAGTTCATTTAATACCATAAATATGAGGGTTGGGGATCTTGTTTACATAAATGGCCTTGCTTCATCTTCTAATCCTCTTTAGAAAAAGAAAAAAGCATCTCTCAAGTCTTTATTCAACTTTGGCTGCTCAGACCAATGGGCTGGTGACAGTCATCACTAGGTGGCAGGAGTGAAGGGCCTTGTGTCAAGCTGAACGCGTGTCTGTGTGGGTCAGTTGCGTGTGTGCTTCCTGGTGGCTGATACCACTGAAGGCTGGCGATATGCAGAAGTATGGGGGTGACTCAGGCTTCAGTCCAGAGCCAGGAGTGGCTGAGTGTTCTCATTTTCTCCCTTCTCCTCATGTTTCAGGGTCCCAGCTTCTACCACAGACTGAGATCTAAATAATAGGGAAAGGAAAAAGATATAATCACAAACAGTTCACGGTGGCAACAATTTTGTAGCTTTGGAAGGCATTTGGATTTTATTCTTATTAGTCAAAAGATTCAGAATAACTATAGAATTTGCCACACACACACCCATACTAGATATCTATATGTCTTCCTTGCTTTTGTGTCTTCTATATCACCTTTTTATGGGGAGAGTCATCTTGCAAACTTTTTTTGCAGAAATCTCTTCTATTGGTAAAAGAAACACGTAAATTCTAGCCACAATTCTGCCCTAGTGTCCAAACACTATAAATCTTGAGCTTTATAAAGCCAAAATAAATGTTGGATTTTTAATGTTTCAAAATTCTTTTTGAACCTTTATTATCTCTCAAGGTTATAGAAAACTATCACAAATGACTGTTAAGAGCTTAAGCTTTGAAATTAGATGGTAAATGTAGATTCTAACCCTTACTCACCAAAGAGCCTTGGGGAGTTTTTAAAATCTCTGAACCTTTATTCTTTCACCTGCAAAATAAACCTATCATCTACCTCACAGTTGTTGATAAGGACTAAAACTAATAATTCTGTGCATTCATCATTTGACATAAATGTTGTTGAAATGTATAGAGCCCTCTATCACCACCATTATTTGCAATAATAGTTGTCCTTTAACTTCTAATGTGTCCTTTCACATTAGAGTGATACACTTTTTTTTCTGAGTTTATAACATGAATTAAAACAAATTATTTTCCAGCTTAAATGTAAGTGCTATGTATGCAATAGACATTCAATAAATGTTCATATTCTAAATAAAGCTTTCAAAAAATTAAGAAAATAGTTGAATTGGGTTGTTTAAATAAACAAAATTTACATATGCATATGGTAAATAGCTCAGCAGACCAGAGCTGCCCAAGCTCTATATTCGAGACCTCAACATGGTCCCTTACTTGACCTCGATCAACCCTGGGGAGTGTCCTGCCTGATAAACGTGTTTTTGTACCTCAGATTTGGGGCCATGCCATCTAGTTTATGATAGAGGATGTGATACTGAATGCCTGCTTTTGAATGTCTGAGATTTGGATCCCACTGTCAATTTGATCTCTTCTTGTGGGGTAGCAGGGGAGCAAAAACAGGAGCTAAGGTCAGTCTCACAGACACTATATGCTTATGTCACTGACACCTGAGACCACTAGCCCCAATAAATGTGAAAACAAAGGTGCAATGGTGAGCTTTCTGGTTAGAGATATGTGCTATCACACATCCTTTCTGAGAGAATGACATTCTCTATGCCTTCATTGAAAACTGGAAACTTAGCAATTAACTACTCTGCAACTCTATAACTTTTCAAAAACTTTGTTGATTTTAGTTTGTATTCTTCTGCTGTAGCAAACCATAACCATGAGTATAATAGCTAGTTTGGATCTTGTGGAGTCTTCTAGCAAATGTTTTAACCTGAGGGTGGTCTAACACAAGATATACTAACACTAATAGTTTTTATGTATGCACCTGATATTGTTTTAATTTATTTTCCATGTATTAACTTACTACATTTTCACACCCCTATTGTCTCCATTTTAAAAACTAAGGGATCAGAGAATCATGTAGTATAAGAAAGGCAACACAGAGAGTACAAAACACCATTTATAAACAATACACGCTGCAGAGCTACTTAGCTGAAATATGTAGTGTTCATTCCACCTCACTGTAAAAATAATTTTCTGCCTAAGATTACTAGCTCCACTCAAGATATATATATATGTTATAGAAAGTATAAAATAAATCAAGTACAGTTACCTCAGAACAATTGGCTTCTATTTTAAATATCAATCCAGACAAATAGCCCAACTTCTGGCACTAAGCCTAACCTTTGAAAGTAAAATGGAATCACCTAGCCTTGGAATAGTACAAAGGAAGTTCCAGGTTGTAGTTTAATTGTAGCTATGCACATTTCATATGCATTTCTCCTTTTCCATTATTTAAGGGCTTGATGTGTGTGTGTATGTGTGTATGTTGGTGTAGGGGACGGAAAAGATTTATATGTGGAACATAAAAACTGAAAATCCATAAAACATTAAAACAATCATGAAGAAAACCAGAAGATCACAAATGCCCACATCAGCCCCCTCCTGCCAGCACCATGAACAAGTGCATAAATGTTCTGTCCTACATTCTGGTGAAAATGGAGGATATTGATGGCCATGCCACTTTAGAAACCTTGAATTGCATTTCTTGTCCCTCAAGCAATCTGACTGTTTTACAACATGGCAAATGAATCACAGCTATAAGGTTAAACTGGACCTTAGTGACCCACTAAGATAACCCAATAGGAAATACTCAGTAAGGGGCAAACAGCCTTTCTTGAAAATATCCAACTTGAGAAACCTAATCCCCCATGTCTTGGGGGATGCAACTCTGCTAAAAAGTTCTTCCTTACACCAAGCTCAAACCTGTATTTTGAAATTTCTACACACTATTTCTAGTTTTATCTGTTAAAGTCACCAAAATGCATGTAATCCATATGCTCCACATAACAGCTTTTTAAGAATTTACCTAGTTCCTTCCAGAATTCTTCCTGTCCCCAGCAATGCTAACTAATTCCTCTTACCCAAGGATTTCTAAAATCTACCACTCCAGCACCTTCCTGCATGTCTTCATCAATTGGTTATCCACAATTGAACAAAAGACTCCTGGTGTCAACTCAAAATAGAATGAAATTATTGCTTCTTTTTCTATTTCTATGCTTCTGTTGAAACATAAAAATGAACCTAGAATTGCAATAGCCTTTCTGACACTCGTATAACATAACAGGGAAAATTTAGCTGCAATTGCACATGCCACTGTTAACCCTTTTCTCTCCCATCTAGAAAATGCATGATGATTAAAAGCCACCGTTTTGGCTTTTAATTTTAATTTGGTTCATATTTCCACCCTTTCTCTATTCTTTTAGATCTCAAAATAAATATTGGATTTGATTCCAGACTTTCCCTGGCCCTATTTTGGTTCACTATGAAACCAAAAATATACAAGTAATCAAATTATGAATTTAAAAAATATTTATACTCATTCATGATAAGAAATGTTTATGAATAGTTCCGACCTTAAGTCAGGATGTAAACAAGGGTACATTCTTCTGTGGAAATACTGCTTTAGCTACTTAGCCTAGATCCACAAACAGATGAGGGATTGCTATGATAGATACCCATAGGAGAGGGTATTGAGGGAGGGGAGGTATTCTAGAAGGAAAGAAAGGAGGTTAATGACAGTGCCATAGTTCAGTACTTTAGGTGATTATGTGGGATCAAAGTTGAATCTATATGATTTCTTTCAATACATATACCAAAATAAGGTCTCAGAATGTAGACTTCCTTATCTCAGAAAATAAACTCTATATCTTAGGTGAGTGTCCTTTAACAAGTGAACAGTTTTAAAGAATTGATCATGAGAATCTAAACATAACATTTTTTCTGGTTTACATTTCTCCAATGAAAAAGATGACCATAGCCTCTTTACCTTCAACATGACATAAATCTTTTTGTCTGATCATACAATGAACATTTGATATAAATGACATACTGTATTGTGAAATATTTAATACTCATTGGAAAAAATAGGAGGCAAGCCTTGCTTTTAAAAAATCAATTGTGAAAAATGAAGCCAAGAGAAACACCGATTTTAAATCTTGCTCTCAGTCCATTTAGCTGAATCAAAGTACTCAATGGAAAAACTGACCAACTGATCACTGCTAAGAATGTCTCCAATGCTTGTAACAGAGTTCTCAGGAACTGTTCATTTAGTGCATTTACAATGAAGGACAAATTTGCCTTGTAACTTTGTCATTCAAATCATTCCTGGTGGTAATTCAAATCTTTGTTCTCTCACAAGAATCTTGACATTTAAAACAAACATTTCAGACTTTTCTCTTGGATCCTCTTTCCATCATTGAAAGTCAGCTTAACTGCAAGGACAGACAAGGAAGTGAATTTGAACTATTTCAGTCATCATTATCTCCATGGTATAGCAGACAACACTAACAAAGTTTTCATTCTAGCCCTGATAGCCTTCTATTTTCCTGCATCTCCGTGTCTCTCTCTCTCCCTCACACCACACTCCTTCTCCTTTGCATTACTTCTTCCTTTCCTCTCTAAAATTTGGACCTTCCCCATTCCATATGATCCAGGATCTGTTGTTATGGTTTAATTTTTACTGACTCCAAAGGCAATTAAATTCCAGGAAGAACAAGGTGAAAATAGAACTGTTCACCATGAACAATTCTGCTCTGTGCAGATCTACAATTGGAATGAGAGTTATCCTCTCAAAGGATTATTTCCATAAATTTATTTAGCTACTTTATCATAACAACTACCAATATATTTTCTACTAAAGAACTGCCAGTGCCTGATTTGAGCTTTGTGGACCCCACATAAAAGCACAGAACTCTATTCTTCAACCCCAGACATAACCAAGAGTCAAAAAGGTAAGAACTGTAAGGAAATCAGAGGTTACTCAGTAATCAATCACTTGAATCAGATCCTACCCATTTATTTTCCAGAGACCAACCATGTCCCTGCATCAGGAAGCATTCTACGGTCCTGACTTTCTTAAAGTCAATGATGGTTTATGGAAAACAAATGTACTGAGCATTAAAAGTTACACAACCGCATCTTCATGTAGAATGACCAACATGGCATTTAGTAAGATCTAAATATACAGCATTCACCAAAATGCCTGGAACACCTACCTCTAGAGCAATCAACCAACCTGGAAAGTGGAAAGAATTGGAGAAAGAAGCAGATTACATTTAACTGCAAAGAGAGCTCAACTGCCGGAAGACAAATCAGTGCAGGAAGGTGGCGACACGAGGAAGGCATGGGGAGTCGAGGAAAACCATGATAGAAACTGGCAATTGCAATAGGAACTTCTGCTTAATTTCTTTACAAAGAGGTTGAATTGCTCTTCATAAACTATGCATTCCTGTCATATTATCTCACAAGTTTTCATCTGTAAAAATAGAGAAGATTATTACCATATTCTCCATGGGATGGGACTGATAAAAGATAATAAAATGGTTGGAGGTCTTTGGAGAAGAAATTATTTACATTGGAAATGTTTATCATTGTACTAACACCTCCCTAAAAATACGATCTTTGAGCATGAACAAGTGACATTCTGCCTTGTCTGGGCAATCTGGAGATTGACCAAGTCAGTGTACAGTTGAAGAAAACAAAGACTGCAAACTTAGAAAATAGGTATGGGGCCACAGATTGTTTATATAGTAAAGATATTCTTAATTTTTTCATGCAATTTATCAAAGAACTTCTTTGAGCAGAGAAGTCCTAATGCATCCAACGTGTGAGAGTATTCATGTTATAAATAGTGTGTGTTGTGTCTGAATCCTTTGTAAGAACATGTGTAACAGTGTGCGGTCTATTATGTTTTAGGGCCCATTCTCTATGTGAACCACTCACGCATGCTTGCAGTCATTCCACATTCTGTGCATGTAGATCTACAATATTTCGAGGCTGGAATGCAATGTTACAGATATCTCAGAGTGGACCTGAGTGTCCTAAGATGATCAAGCGCATAAATCATTCATGTTTAACAGGCAGATATTCCTGGAGAGCTTTTTTCTTCTACTAATCATAGCTTTAAAAAGCAATCCAGCAAAGGCGGTAGGGATTTTTCTCTATCTGCTTTGAAAAAAAAAAAAAAGTCATTTTTCATTAGGTTTAGACTAGCACAAAGAACTGCCAGTCAGTTTCAGAGCACTCTTAATTATTCCTAATTATTCTCCACCCTCTAAAATGGGTGCTGCACACACTTAGTGGAGTTACATTGTTATAATTAGAATATGATGTTCTGATCCAGGTAGAGAAATTCTACAAGCTGTTAATAGCTGAGATAATAAGGGTGATTCATTCCATCTGAGTTTGGAAAGGATAGCTTTCTTGATAAAAACTACCTTTCATGGTTCTATATTTTTAGTCTGATGACATTCTGTTAATAGATCTAAATGATGGTTAGTGGATTTTATTGTTTGATATTTACTAGATACACCTATCATTTGGGTATCTGGACATTCTGTCCCACTCAGAACAGGCCCAGGGGACAGCACTGTGCTTGGAAAGTGTGAGAGAGAAAGTTGTTTCTCAATTGTGTCTTACAGACAGGGTAGAATAGCAACTAGTAGGAATTAGAACAGCTATCCAAGACAGCTGCAGTGACTTGAGCAAAGGCAAGTGCCCAAGAAGATGCTCTATAAACCCTGTGGAAGGAAGGAATAAGGAACTCACAAATAATGTGAGAACAGATGTGACATAGGAAAAATAGCATGTGAGCTGGAATGAAGAGAAATGAATTTAAAATATTTACCACTATAGCATAAATGGAATTAATCAGGCTTTTACACCACTAGCCTCTGTGTCTATCACCTGCAGCCTTCACCGTGTTAATGCAGAAGGCTCTTGGGGATGTGGGCACAAGGCCCACACTTACCTCATTGCAGACATCTGGAGCGTGGGTGGGGCATGTGTAAGTGTGCACACCTGTGCCTAGAGGCTGGGGCTATAAGGGCAGCATCACAGATGGACGGCAGCTACAAGAGGATGAACAATATGACTATAGAAGAGCATGGACATTTGCAAGGGCTTGGGAGGCTCAGTTGCCTGCAGAACTCCCCAGTCCCCCTGCCTGCCCTGGGCCTGGTTACCCCACTACAACCACCTACTAGGTCTGAGACCTTGGCTAAGTTACTTAACCTTCATGCATGTGATGTGATTTAGAGGCACAGGATCATACCTCTCAGATCTGTCACCTACCACCCACCTTCAAGGCACTCATAGTCCCCCACCATAGTCCATTGTGCCCCCTTCCCACTTTGCTCTCCCCACTTCTTCTCCACCCCTAGTAACATTAATTCTATAGCCAGATTCCAAATGTTTTTTTATTTATTCAATTTTGTCTGACCCTTTGTTTTGTTTCTCTATGTTCTACAAATGAATGAAATCATCCAGCAATTCTCTTCCTCCTTCTGACATATTTCACTAAGCATTACCCTTCCAGTTCCATTCATGTTGTCATAAACAGCAAGAGTTCATCTATTTTTTTTTAATATCTGAGTAGTATTCCATTGTAAATGTATCACATCATTCTAATCTACACATCTGTCTGTGGATACTCAGGCTGTTTCTGCAGCTTGGCTATTGTAAATGGTGCTACAATGGACAGGGTGCTTATAACCTTTTGAATTAGCGTATTCTTCAAGTAGATACCTAGGAGTGGAATTGCTGAGCTCATTTGGAAGAGCAATAGTGCAAAGTGCGGCAGGGCTCCTGGAGCTAATCACCATCACAACAGAAATACAAACAGCTACATGCAAAGGGGTCATGAAGGCGTTCCCAGTGCAATGCTGGAAGCTCAACAACTTGCACTGATGGCCCCGACTTCAAAAGTCCAACTTCACAGTTTGGATACTTGAAGCACAAATGTTCTCTACAGCAAAGTTTGCCTAAATCCGAAAGGGAACTGTAATTCTGTATACAAGCAGCACACTTTTTAAGAATTACACTCCAAAGGGACTTTTATCATGTATTATGTCAAGTATTTGTTTTCATCTGTATGATTGTTCATCTTTAAAGCTTGTGAGAAAGATTCATTGCTTGACTAGCTGCTGGCTACAAACAACAGCAGCTTGACTGGACTTCAGCAAAATGTTTGTTTACCAACAGCAACATGTTCACAAAAAATAAATGTTCTTTTTTTTTTTTCTTGCCTAGGCTACATCTCCCTTTCCAAGAAATTGCATCTGACCACAGTGCTTCAGCAAGAAGGAATATTTTTCAGAAAATACGCTGTGAGTAATCAGTCTACACTTGAAGTTATCCAGTCAATTCATCCACATCTGTTCCTGTTTAATTTCACCCTACTTTGGTGCTTTGACAGGAGCTTAGAAATCTTTATCTCACAATTTTCCAAGTCACTCCTTCAAAAAGAAGAGAAAACATGTTCCTGTATACAACATTTTATCTAGCCCATTCATTGCCTTATTGACCAGATTCACAGTATAGATTTTCTTTCACACTAATGTTACATAGCCATGTAGGTCGTGCTCGTAAGACAATGGCCCCTTCATTTCTGCCACAGAAAAGAAAACTGTATACAGGCATGGTATCCATCTCAGCTGGATGCACAAGGCAATGCAGCTATTTTTCTTTGTTCTTTAAGAAATGTTATCAAATTCCTGTCAGTATCCATGAAACACTCCAGCAGCCAATACCAGACATAAAGCAATGGGCGTTTTATGGCTGACCCGAGGGAGTCTTTGCTTCTAGAAGAGAACATCACAGGCATTAGCTACCTGAGTAAGGGTGAGGCCCAATCCTCATTGAACTAAACCCATAATGAGACAACTCAAAGGGCACTAGAGATGATGGGTCATTCATTAAGAAATGATGCAGGGCCTCCCTGGTGGCGCAGTGGGTTAAGCAATGCACTATGAGGCAAACCGCAGCCACTGCTGCCGGCCAGGAAGGGGACCCACATGGCACGGCAGACCTCTCCTGCTGTGCCCGCTGCTCCCCTCAGCAGTGTGTTTCAGTTGATCTGCCTGTTCTGCTCCCCGCTCTCTGTGGTGAATCCTCTCACCACCCCACACCTCTGGCCTGTACCCCAGTGCTTGTGTGCATAAATAAATAAATCTTAAAAAAAAAAGAAATGATGCAGTATGTAAGCTTCTTAAATATGATATTTGCATGGAATATCTGCTCATGGACCACACAATATAATAGATCCTTTTTGCCTCGACTGCCTAGAAGACAATAAGGGATCTGTCACCCCTCCTTCTCTTTACGTTTCATAACAGGGTATTATTCCCAATGGAAGTGAATAGGTACTTAACAAATTCATACATTCACCCTATAAAAAGGGGACGACCTGCTGAAAGATCACCAAGGTCAAGGTCACCTCTTCTGACAGCTGAAAACAGTTAAACTGACTTTAACCACCTAGGCAGGAGTCAAAAAAGGGCAACAAGGCATAAAATTTCCTCCCAACTCAGAACTCTGAACTCAAGCCAGGTGCACCCTCACCTTCTCTCTCCTCCCTTCATGATCCCCCAAGAGGGTCACACTGTCTTTGTGACATTGTCTTACTTCCTTCATGCAGGATCTAGGAAGGATCTTAGGGGCTAGAGAATGAGAGTGTTGTTCAGAAGTCTCCAAAGTAGTCCTACCAGGGTAAAGTTAGCCAAGACTTCAAAGCATTGACCCCTCCAATTACCCAGGGTAGACCTAAGAGTTTCTCTGAATGTTGGGGGCAAATTTTTTTACTGCTGCAAATGAAGATGAATATGAAGCTCTTATAAGACCTCTTCCTCTGGAAGTGATACTGGCTAAAGCTTTAATCAATAAATCAAAACAGGCATTATTGCATATACTTAACAAAACTTTGTTTATGATCAAGGTAAGTCAAAAACTAAAGTCAGGTATTCTGGACACTACTAGAGGCTGGTTGGGGCAGTCAGGTCGAGGGTAGCTTCTGGAATTTCTGAGCAGCCCTGGTAGTACAAGATGGACCTGATATTTTGTGTTACAAGGACAGTTGTGTAGCAATAGAGTATCTCATTCTATCTTGACTTCAGGAACACCACATTTTGCTTATGTTTATTTGGAAAATTAGTGAGGTGAATAAGACTAAAATATCAGATAGTATCTTTTAAAAAAATCTTTTTCTTGTATGGAAGGGATACCACAGTGAGCTCAGATAAAAATGTAGATGTGTCGAGCATAACATGAGAGGACCATGTAACAGTGAGATAAAAATTTTCAGACAACGTTCAAAACAGTTGGGTTTCCATGAACATAAATCAGCTTCCTGACTTCTATTTTAAACTCTGAGTAGTGTTTTCCCTGCACTAGTCTTTGAGAAACAATGCACTGTGAGATTGTAAAGCTGCACAGCCCAGATAGAGTCCTATGCTAAACTAGTTTTGAGGATGCAGCTATTTTGCCTGCAGGACTTCTCAGGACCTTGATATAATAATTAAATGAATAAAAATACTTTTAAAATATTAGTGCCAGTTTTAAAAAAAGGCAAATCCATGTACCATATACTTACATCCCTAAATTAAAATGTATATGAAATAACTGCCACATGTAAGGCACCAGGATTTTGGAAGATGCCAGCAGCATGGTGAGACCAAAATCCCCAAACTCAAAGTTACAGAACTAAGCTTAATCTCAGCTATCTTACATGTGCCAAAATGGGCAAGGAGATGGCAGATATTCTTCATTATTGTTAATATTTCATAAACTTAATGGAAACTTTACAATTTATAAGACTAAAATTTAAATACAAAATAACTATTAGAATTAAAGATCTTAGGATAATTCTGTAAAACAACAGATTATATCATGGCAGCAAGAATTTTCGAATACTTAGTTAATGGATTGTCTTCAGCAGTCAACATCTAAAAACCAGCTGTGGGACAGCGGAAGAGATTCTTGGTGATAGAAGGACTGAGGATCCCTAGTTGACCTCTAAGGACCTCCTCTGACTCTCAGATCGCCTAAGCCCCTGATAATGAGAATGACAAAAAGTATCTTACATACAATTTTGTATACAATTTTTTCATTTTAAACACAATTTTTGTGGGGCATATTTACCCTGCAAACAGAAGCTCTCTGCACTGTTAGAGCAGCGAGGAACCTACTCAAGATGAAGGAAAAGATGGGTTTCTGTCCTCGGTCACCCTGGCGGAGCCTGGCACCCATCCAGTAGAGAGAAGACATACAGCTGAGAAGCTGGTCTACTCTTCTTTTGCAGAACACCCACCCCTCCCCCTTTCTGAAACAATCCTGTCTAGCCAAGGGATTGCACCCCGGCCCTCCCCCAGGGCCACCGCCTGCCCCAGGCCTTGAAATCAGATACACCTTTGCCTGTCATGGTGAGGCTTTCTGACAGCACAGAGCAAGGCTTTTTCACTCTCTTTTACTTTTGCCTTGAAACATCAGACAATATGCTCTTTATTTAATTAATTAATTTATTTATTTTGGGGAGATCACTATTTCCATTGTCAATAGTTGCTGTCAAGGCCAACTAAGCTTAGGAGCCCTCACTGAAGGAATGAAATAATGCATCTGAGAGCAGTTTGTGCTCACCCAGGCTGCAGGAATGCTGCTCATATTTTGCCTTCTGAGCACAAGCCAAGCGGAGCTCTTCCAACAACCCTACCTCTGCTCAGGATCACTGACACAGCTCCAGCTCCAGGAAAGACTCAGCTCCTGGCTAAGAAGCAAGGTCTTAGGAAAAATTTATATCCAGTTTATAACCAGTAATCTTAAAAATAATTCTATATATGTGCATTTATGTATTCATACCTATACACATTTCAGTATATACACAGGTACACACATGTATGTAATATATACTTATTATACATAGACAATATACCCATATACTTATATGTACATATCCACTTGACCTTGAATCACTCAGGAGTTAGGAGCATGGACTCCTGCTAAGGCACAAGACTGCATAGAACCGCACATAACATCATTCTACATCTGAGGCTTCCACACCCATGGACCCAACCAACCCACAGCTGAATCCACAAATGCAGAACCCACAGATGAAAGAAAATTTGTGTATACATGAACCCAGATAGTTAAAATCCCATATCCACAATATGTTGTGTACATAGAGGAATAAACATGTATAGATATATGCACATATAACATAGCCATGTCTTTTTAATTACTACCTCCCCAGAAAGATGAATAGTCCACTAGTAGTAAGTTCAACATAGTATGTTTCTTTGTGTGTCTGTGTACCTTTTAAATAATATTTATAGTCATTTTAATTATTTTGTCCTTTGATCCTCAACATGAATTCAGAGGTAGAACTTGAAGATAGGATGTCTGATTACCCAAGATAGTTGTAACTTTGCAAATGATCATCTAGGGAAAGTGACAAATTCCTTTTTCATGCCACTTGGTTTGAGAAATTTAGATATATACTGAGGCTGTAGTGACCTTATCCAAAAGTCTCTAGAATTTAGGGTAGGGACAAATGACATGAGATATATTGTCTCTGCTTTAGAGGGGTTGGGAGAGAAGAGGGAAGTAGACATGAGGGTAAAAAGTAGGTGGAAAAGCAGGCAGCAGACACATCCTACAGAGAGCAGGAACACAGAGCCGGCCTGTGTAGGTCAGAACCCCAGCTGAGCCATTTACTAGTTATTTGATTTGGGCAGTGGCTTAACCTCCCTACTTTTCAAATTCCTCACTTGTAAAATGGGAATAATGATAAAACTTTCTCAAACAGTTGTGGTGAGGACTGAAAGAGTGAATATAAATAAGGGCTCAGACTAGTGTTCAGGGTGTGACTTGTTACTTAATGTCATTATTGTGTTGTCTTTGGACTAAGAGTAGGACAAGACCCAGGTGGGATAATCTCCCCCACAGCAGACAGGTTCAGCTCTACCCTCTGCAGACACAAAGTCAAATGCTTGGTCACCAGGACCAACTTCCCAGAGAATGTCAACTGTTCAGCTGGGGAGTAAATGAATTTCCAAATCCCTCCTGTCACAGCAGAGAGGCTTCCTGAACCTTTGAGTATAATATTCCCTATTATGCAGGAAATGCCCTCTTTCCAGTACTATCTTGGCTCAGTTTATCTATGTAAGCTGAGTTAGCCAGAGGAGAATGCACCAGTGGAGCTCCTCTGTCCTGGACAAGTCCAGAATTCAGGTGTCTCCACAACTCCAGGACGAGCCTGGCTCTCATTGTCCCACTCAAGCTGCGCCTCAGTCTTCTAATAGCCTTTAGTCTCCATTTCCAAGCTAATACCTTGGTTTCTTGTAAAACCCAGAGCTTATCCTGCCTTTTCTCAGCTCAACTGTTTGGCAAGGAAATACAAAGGAAAACAAAAATGGCATAGAATTGTCCCGCCTTCAGAGTTAAAAGGTAGTCTAAGGGCCTCCCTTGTGGTGCAAGGGGTTGAGTGCCACACTGAGGGGCTTCAATAGTCACTGTAGCACTAGTTCAATCCCTAGCCAGGGAGGAGAACTACATGGCGCAGGAGACCTCCCCTGCCTCACCTGCTGCTCCGCTCAGCAGTGTGTTTCAGTAGATCTGCCTGTTCTGCTCCCCGCTCTGTCTCTGTTGAATCCTCTCATCACCCCCACCTCTGGCCTGTACCCCAGTTCTTCTATGCATAAATACATAAAATCTTAAAAAGTAAAGTCTAAATAATGTCAGGAACTTTTTGAGCATCTGGGGAAGGAGATTCCCACCCACTGCTGGCATGACTATGAATTAATATGGACATTTTGGTGAGCCCCTAAGAAGTGTGGACTAAAATTTAAATCCACACAGCTCTGACATAGCAGATATAGTGCTTTTAGTCTACCCAGAGGAATTCCTTTTGAAATTGAATCAAACATGTGAAGGATATTTATTGAACTCTGTTTGGAATATAACATAAAAGGTCATCTATAAGGAAATGACTCAATTGTGATATGCCCATTTTTTGGAATACTACAGCTCCCCGAATTCATGTGCTGAAACTCTAATCCCCAACCTCTCAGAACATGACCATATTGTTGACAAGATCTTTGAACAATAATTAAGGTAACGTTAAGCGGTAAAAGTAGGCTCTAATCCACTATGACTAATGTCTTCATAAAAGAGGAGATTAGGATACAGACACATACAGAGGGAAAACCATGTGGAGAGGTCTAACAAGACACCAGACCTGCCAAAACCTTGATCTTGGATTTCTAGAACCAGAACTGCTAGAAAACAAATTTCCATTGTTTATGACATCCAGTCTGTGGGACATAGTTACAGCAGACCTAGCAAATTACTACACGACATTAGGTATTTTTTACTAGGTGGGATAATCTCCCCCACAGCAGACAGGTCAGGCTCTACCCTCTGCAGACACAAAGTCTAGGTATTTTTATTAGGTGTGTATAGATGCATATAACATATGAAAAGCAGAATGGAAGGGTCCCCCAAGTCTGATTACAGTAGTTACCTTTGAAAAGGGAATAGGATTGGGAATTTCCATCTGGGAAATAACGGATGAAGGGATTTTAGACTTAAAAATAAGGCTTTAATTTTCGCAATGAGAAAACATAAACAGATTATTTGTATGTCAGGTTTTTAAAACCCTCTCCCGGAGGCTCCACAGAATACAGTATGCAATGTCCTTCATCACCTAGATCCAGAAATTTTGGGGACTTTATTCCATGTCCACTCTCATCCCCA
Organism: Galemys pyrenaicus; assembly: GCA_019455555.1. Classification (NCBI taxonomy): domain Eukaryota; kingdom Metazoa; phylum Chordata; class Mammalia; order Eulipotyphla; family Talpidae; genus Galemys; species Galemys pyrenaicus. The sequence continues at coordinate 3,031,451 of JAGFMF010011756.1, read as the reverse complement.
ACCCTTCTTGCTATAGCAGAACATCCCATACCTCTAATGCCTCTGTATGTGTCTTTCCCCTCTGCCTACAACATCTTTTCCCTTTTCTTAAGCCTTGGTTGCTGGTTTTCAACCTCGAGAGCCCAGCGCAAATCTCACCTACTTCACAAATAGAGTCTTACTTGGCAGGTTTCCCCAAGGCACATTTCCTTGTTCTTTTGATGTCTTATTCACATTTGTACTCCTGTGCCTAGTCAGTGCCTGTAGCCAAGTAAATACTCAATAAATAGTTCCAAAGAGGAGTGGTTGGAATGTTTTCTAGGATGTTGTTTTTCCATCTAGTATATCCCAAAGGCCCACATTTATTCTGTGTTTCCAGACTCTCAAGAGACAAGGACTGCAATCAGAACATGAGTGAGGTCCTAATCTTAACTATCCCTTAGATACAAAAGGAACAACTATGCCTTGGGGCCAGCCAAACCCCATTTACTTTCAATTTTGATGAAATCAGCTGAGAATGTATTGCAATTTAGTTTATTCGAGTCCCGTGCCCCTAAAGATCTTCAACTACTTAACCTACAATTGGCCCAAATCAAAAAAGCCTCTTGACCTCTGACAGGAGGCTCTGATAACCCAGGCCTTACCTCTTCATCTGCTTGGGTGAGCATTCTCTTTCCAGGTTGGAAGACGTGTGTTTCACATGCATCGCATTATAAGAAGTGTGAGTATAGTCATTTTCATCACTGTAGTCAGGACCAAGTAATGTCCGGGCCCATGTTCCCATGTCATAAGGAGGAAGGGTGCCTCCAAATTCAGAGGGCAAAAACTCAGGGTGTATTAGCTGGTGAAGGCTGTTCAAGTTGTTTCCATGCAGGAAAATCTAAAAAGAACAAAATAGTAATAAAAACTTTGAAATAGGCAGCCAACTATTTAATACACCATTAAGTAGTGACAAATTGGAGGTGTTGCTGGTGATCATGGTGTTTAGAGAGGGTTCGATTTTGTGTCTGTGGCTAAGTTCCATAAAATGTTAATTTATTGCTTAGGAAAGGGGATTGAATTAATAGTCCTTAAAAATGAAGTGTATGAACAGATTGCTTATTAGTTGGCCATGGCCCAAATTTGCACATACAGTCTTCTTCTAATTATCCCTGCTGATGACGAGTCAGATGCAGATCTTCCAAACTCCCATTCATGCTTCACAAGCAGCTTCAATTCATTCTGTTTTCCCTCCAGCATTCTCCCTGCCCTGGGGACCTGCTTCAATTCCCCCCACTTTCCAGACCTACACCAATTTGGTCCCCTAAATATAGGGGCATATTAAGGTGTTGTAAGAATTACCCCTGCCAGATTTCCCAGGGACCCAGGAGGGAGCTGGAACCATAAAGTCAGAAAGGGGAGTTAAATGGTAAAAAAAATAAATAAAAGTCACTGAGTTTCTACTAGATGAATGGCACTAGGCTGCCTACTTTCTTATATTGTCTCATCAAATTACCCCAACAACTCTCTGAGGTTGCTTTTAGTGTCTCCATTTTATAAATGAGGAAGCAGAAACAGAGTGGTTAAGGAATCTTGGGTTTCTCAACTAATCAAAATGCCACAAAAAAGTCCAGCTCTTATGGAAGATACTGGCTTCCCAAATGTCATCAGCTGATGCAATCAAGAATTTAAAAGCCTTCTTTTAAAGAGCACTATTATTCCCAATGAACAATGTTTCCCTAATCTGAAAGGTGATGGAGCTGGTAGCTGTGACCCAAAAGCCATGGGGGGAAAAAAACAATAAGAAACATTCTTTGTCACCATAATACATTAAAGGACAGAATGCTAGCTGCTAAAACATTCCATGAACAGGATGCTGACTGACGCCATGTCTCCCACAAGCATTTACAGTAAAATAGGCATCTGGCATTTGCATGGCTTCAAAGTTTCCTTTGGTTTGTCACTGGGACTCTGAAAATAACCCAATTCTACTAAATTATTGATTAAATTCAGGCCATTTGCAAGCTCCAGCTGAGACTCAAAGGTGACTGCAGTACAGCAGAAAACCAGACTGAAAAGGAGAGAGAGAGAGAGAGAGAGAGAGAGAGAGAGAGAGAGAGAGAGAGAGAGAGAGAGAGAGAGAGAGAGGAGGGTAAGTAACAGTCCTTCCACATGTCCCTGTTGGTTGTTCTCATTACCCGCTTCCTGGTCTTGTCTTTAAGGAATGGCTTGATAAGCGTGTACAGGGCATGAATGTACCAGGGCTGGTTGACAAAATGGACTCCTCCGAAGCGGGCAGGAAAGCTGTCCTGGGTAGAAAGAGAGAAACACACACACATGAGCACACACTTCAGCTTAGACTGGACCAGCAGGACCACAGCCTTAGAACTACCTGTTTTTCTCTGACTGCTATCTAATGATAGAGTGAGAAGGATAAGATGTTTACTTTCTAGTTTTTAAGGTTTTCTCTTCTCCTTGTTGCCTGCCTTCCCTTTGACTCCCAAACTTAAAAATTATGCTGAGCCCTTTTCTAAATCACAATTATATGACTGCCCACATGGCTCACGAGTGCATACAACCAGGCCAGGGTGAGTGTGCTCTCTGTAGGAAGGGATTAGCATGTGATTTCAAAGAGATGGGGCTCTTGTTTGGATTCCACTAAAGTCTGACAACATTTATTGCAGCTTTTTCAGATTCCAGAAGCAATACCTTACCTCATGCTGAGACTCACACAATAGGTTCTTAGGAAAAGATTCCTATTGGTTGATGGGCAGTTGAATCCCATAATGGAGGGAATACAAGCCTCCTTTTCTGAAGATGAACACATTTGGTAAATATCAGAATATAAGAGCATTTTAAAAATGCTTCCAATATTAGAATCTAGATTTGAGCAAAAATTAATGTTTTAGAAATTTTAAGATGCTACTCTTCTTTCTTTTTTTTTAAAAAGATTTTATTTATTTATGCATACAAGAGCTGGGGTATAGACCAGAAGTGCAGGGGGGTGAGAGGATTCACCAGAGACAGAGTGGGGAGCAGAACAGGCAGATGGATGGAAATACAATACTGAGGGGAGCAGCAGGTGAGGCAAGAGAGATTTGCTATGCCATGTGGGTCCCCTCCCTGGCTGGGTATGAAACTCATGCTGCAGTGACTATAGAAGCCCCACAGTGTGGCCTCAACCCCTTGTGCCACCAGGGAGACCCCTTACATGCTACTATTGTTAATAAGGTCCACAGAATAAGGAACCTTGATGATAGAGACTGAGCAGCTCCTGCAGCTCCAGGCCCCAAGTTTCTGTTGAAAAGCTTCCACAAGTTGCATTGTACTCTTCTTCCTTGATGGAGTTATAAAAGGAGCATCTAATGCAATAAAGTTGCCTAGTGTGCTTGACAATCAATTTCATTCCAACAGATATCCATGTAAAATGGTAGCAAAGTAAGATGAAAGCAAAAGGAGCCTAACTGCTTGAGGTAGCAGTTCTGGAACTTGCTACTCCCTTTCAGTGTATGAATTGTCTTGCCTGAATCTTTTTTTGGTAATGGAAACAGCGCTATTAACTACTCCTCCCCATCCTCTGCTCTGTAAAATCTCTGAGCACCTCCACATCAAGACCCACTTTCCAATGTAAATACATGTAATTGTGCCTAAGGGTTGACATTTGAAAACTTAAAAATAATTTTTGCTTCTATCTGGACATTTTACAGAGTACAAAGGACTTAAATATTCTGTGAACTAGACAATTTCGGTAAAAGGTCTTTGCTTTGCAGGGCTTGCTTATACTGTTTTTGTTTATCTTATTTTTATAAAACTAAATGAAATTACCAGGTAATGGGGACTGAGACCATTTATGTTAATTTATGCTTTTGTTATAATCTTTCACTATTCCAAATATGATTTTCGAAATGTAAAATTTCTTAATAAGGTCATCTTTTTTATATGTGTGGTTCTCAAAAATTCCTTGTTTCTTCAAATAAAAAATACCATTCTTGAAAGTTTTTATGGTAAGTACTAAGCACCAGTCTTTCACTTTTGGTATATTTGAGCTTCTTCTATAGAAGTATAACTCATTATTTCACCCACTAAAGGTGACCACTAGGGCCTAAAGAAGAAAGACAAGAGTAAAGATTTTATTTATAAAGCCAGGACTTTACTATCTTTTTAAAACAGACCAATAAGAGAGTTTTTGTTCTTTTGAGAGTCTATTGCGCTATACTTTTTTAGGTTATTAAAACAGGGAAAAAATAGAGTGAATGAAACTCCAGAGGAAGGAGACAAAAACCTCAAAGGAAATATTAATCTTTTATAAATAGCCAAAGACTCTTAGCTTTCGTTGGACTCTCAGTCATCAAAGGCATCAATACTATTCTCTATTTGTGTCAGTGGAGGTTGAAAGAAAAACACTCAGAGTGATCCGCCATCAGTCCCCTCGAGGTCTGCCCTGCCTTTGAGTCTGCAGCACCTAGTCTGCAGTGTTACTGATCTCGTCCAGGTCAACCAGCAATTATGGGCACACACATACACGTAAAATTTCGTGCCTTGGTTCTCGCTTTGGGCTAGAAAAGAAAGAGGATAATTTTTCTTCACTTTTCCTTCTATAAAATTCAAATGAAAGATCCTCCTGTGTAATGAAGTCAATGTGTAAATATTCTGACTATTCTTGAACAAACTTAACTGTGTTATTAATATGATGCGTGCACGTTTTCTTAAAGGAAAACGAAAACTAGCAAACACAGCCCTGTGATGAGCAACGGCCATAGTTTTTGGACATGTTTGCTGGGCTTCCTGGTCTCATTAACAAACTGTAGTTTATATGGGCAAGTTCTCTGTCACGAATGTCTCCAGGACGTTAAGGAGGCCCACGGAAGAGCAGATTTAGTTCACGATGGCAGGTTAGTTGCACTTGATTCAATGACAGAGTAACACAGAGTTCTTGGTCAGTAAAGTATGTGCCAAACATATCGCAGGTTAAAGAAAATGATATTAATTTTTGTACATTTTATGCATTTCTCAGTAAACATCTAACATTTCAAATTACAAACACATTCAAGAAATAAAATTTGTCTTTTTCCTAGTTTCATTGTATTTCCTTGTCACAAAAATAATGCCCATTCTAGAAAATGAAAACACAGATTAAAATATTTGAAAAATTAGAAAATGGAAAAAGACAGGAAAGAAGAAAAATCAATTGTCATTTCACCACCAGGAAATACTCCTACTATTTTCAAAATTAGGTCATTTTATGTAAAAGTAACACACCATGTGTCTTTATTTAACATTTAAACTATAAAGATATATGTCAGGCATGCACAAAATATCCTTATTAAGTTGGCAAGAGCCTTGCCAGGGATGTGGCCTCTCCCATCTGGAACAGGCTGCTTGCCATTACTGAGGGAAACTGCAAGGAGAACTGCCTCAGCTCTTGACACTGGCTGCTGGAAAGTGATGTGCTTCATCTGTCACATTTTATTGAGCAAGCACATGCCTGACTATCAGGGCATCAGAAACTGGAAGAACCCAAAGTATGGTGAATGACACTAGTGATTACCCAAGCTCTCCTTTCCTCTTCTTTTTCCTATCATTTTCTTCTTTCCTTCATTTCTCCACCTTTTAAGTGGGTCATTTTTTTAACTGGACTCCAATCATTTTGGCCTGTTTGATGCTAGGTAATAAAATATTAAATAGTACACATATAGAATTTATAGAATAACTAGCACATGCGTTTAGATACACACATATAGTTTTGGCATAAATGCAAAGATGCACATATCAATATTTGTTATATACATATCAAATGAAGGAACATCAAAATATATAAAGAAACTATCAATAAAACTAAAAAGACTCTGACAGCAGCACAATAACAGTAAAACTCTTCAACACCTCACTTACATCAGTGGACAGATTAACTAGACAGAAAAGCAACAAGGAAACAATTGCCTTAAATTAGAAGTTAGGCCACAAGGACACAATAGATGTTTAGGTTATCTCAACCCCCAAACCTGAGGAAACATTCTTCTCAAGTGCACATGAAACATTTTCCAGGGTATATCACATACTGGATCACGAAACAATTGCCAATAAATTCAGAAAATTGAAGTCATAGCAAGTATTTTCTCTGATCATAATAGTATCAAACTAAAATCAACCACAGAAGGAAAGCGGGAACTTAATATATGGAGATAGAATCTCACACTAATGAATGACTCTTGTACTAAGGAAATCAAAAGAGGAATTAAAAAGTACCCAAAATGAATGAAAATGAAGACACAGCAACAAGAATATATGGGACCCAGCATAAACAGTATTGAGAGAGAAGTAAATAGCAAATCAGAGCAATACAAAGAAAAAAGACAGATCTGAAATGAATAAATAAATTCATAGCTTAATGTAAAAGAACAAATGAAACCAAAGCCAGTAGAAGGAAGGAAATATTAAAAATCAGTGCAGAAATAAACAGGAATCGAAAGGATAATAAAAAAGATGGATGAAGCCAAAACCATAAACAAAACAGACAAAGGTACTAGCTAGACTCATTCAGAAAAAAAGAGAGAAAACTTGAACAAATAAGATAAGAAATGAAAAAGAAGTTGTTACAGATGTCAGAGTATTACAGAGAATCAGAATCGACTTATTATGGAAGCAAATTGGAAAATTTAGAAGAAATGGATAAATCCATAGACTCATAGAAATTCTCATTTTAATCAGAAAGAAATAGAAAATTTGAATAAACCAGTGAAGAACTAGGTAGTTGAAATACTTATCAATAGCTTCCCAGAAAACAAAATCTCAGTTCTAGGTGATTTTACTAATGAATTCTACCAAGACTTCAAAACCAATGTATTGTCTGTCCTTCTCAAACTTTTCCCAAGAAGAGGAAATGTCTCCAAATACTTTTTAATGAGACCAAAAATAGACATGGATATCAGAAAAAAAAAAGAAAACTACAGACAATATTCCTGATGAGAATAGATGCAAAAATTCTCAACAAAATACAATAAACTGAATCCAGCAATCCCTTAAAATGGTTCAGACACCATGACCAACTGCTAAAGCAATTGAACTTACTTAGGTCAAAAAAAGGAATTTGACCTAAACAATGTCTCAAAGAAAAAATTAACTGAATGGATATTATGGACTAAAGTATCAATACAAAGTATCAAAACTAAAAACATTTTAAGAGGGGAAAAATAGAGACAATCTTTAAAGCATAAGACTAGGTGGATTTTAGACTTGACCCTCAAAGTTTGATTCATAAAATGAGAAAAAATAATAAATTGAATATTGTCAAAATTAAAAACTTTATTTCTGTGAATGCTCATGAAACAGTTGAAAAGAGTATATAAATTGGGAGAAAATATTTGTAAACCATATATTTAACAAATAATTAATACCTAGGATATATAAAAATCTCCCAAACTCAAACCCTATTATAACATAGACAAATACATGAAGGGACATTTTACCAAAGAAAATACATAGCAGTCAAATAAGTACATGAAAATATGTTTCATGTCATTTACCACTATTGAAATGCAACTTAAAATCACAATGACATCATACTACCAGAATGACAAAGCCAAATGCTTGTGATGATGTGGAAAAACTAGCAGTGCATATGTTGCTGGTGGAAATATAAGATTGTATACTCACTCTAGAAAACAATTTGGCAGTTTTCTAAAAACATTATACATATCACTACCAGAAGATCTACAGTTTCACTCCAGAGCACTTATCCCAGAAAAATGAAATTTTTGTTCACACAAAAACTGGTACACAGATGTACATAGTAGATTTATTTGTAGTAGTCATAAAGAGGAAATAATCTAGATATTCTTCAATGAGGGTTAAACAAGTTGATATAGCCACACAGCAGACATACCAATACTACTGAGCAATTACAAGTAACAATTACTGATACACAAAACAATCTTGATAACTCTTGTGAATTTTACTGAGTGAAAAAAATCAATCCCAAAAGGTTATCAAAATGACAAAATTATAGACACAGAATATAGTATTATTTGCCAGGGATTAAAGAAGTGTTGGGATTTGAGAAAAATAGGTGTGAGTATAAAAGCTAATAGGGCATGTGGGCCATCCTTGTGGTGATAAAAATAAATGTTCTATATTTTGATTGTACCAATATCAATATCCTTGTTATGATACTGCTCTAAAGTTTTGGAAGATGTTACCATTGGGGGAAATTCAATAAATTTTATGTGGGATCTCCCTATGCCTTCTCTTTACAATTATCTCAAAATAAAAAAAAAATTAAAGTATGGTTATTATAAGATTTCAAAACCCCCTAAAATGAAGTAAAAATTTAAGTATAGTTCAGTCATTTCTAAGATTGCCTTTCCTGCCTTATGTAGAATATCAAGCAAACCAGAAAAGCCATGGAAACTAGTAAGACACAAGATACGCTGAGGGACGTCCTATGGGGCTCTTCATTTTCTTTGGGAGTCTTGGTCAACAGTAAGTGATTCTTGCAGTCCTTTGTTTGCACCTCATTTTCTAATGGACACTTAGACTGTACTTCATTTCCACACTGGCACTATTCAAGCATCACCCAGTTGCCTTTTCTTGTGTTTGTTCAGGACTTAGGAGTTCCAAGATAGAGCTCCAAGACTATTTCCTCTTTCTTTCTTTGACAACCAGATACAGATGTTATGGGTGGCAGTGGCTGAGCAGCCTGCTGGATAGTGGAGCAATGACTGGCGTTATTTTCTAAGATTTGTAGTACCTGCAGACTACCATAATTCACCAGAAGTCAAAACACACCTGGACTGCTAAGTCATATTGTCCTGGAAAGCTCGGGGAACTTTGCTAACACTGACTTCCCTCTCTCTCATATCTTCTCTCACCTAGTCTACCATTCTTATTTGAAACTAGAACAGCAGCACAAATTCACAAATACTCTGAATTCCTCCCAGCTACCGAGTCCTCTAGAAACCAAACGCAAAGAAGACAAGGGAAGGGGTGAACACAGAGTTGCCTTTTAGACCTTATGCTTCTTTCCCTAGTAGCCTGGAGTGTGTAAGGCCTTGGGAGAAGGCATTCACTCCTTCTTATAAATGCATGTATGTAGAGATGCAGGCAGTATAAGACACAAGCAAGAAGCTGGGTTGTATCTATTCAGTTCATGCATGTCCTACTAATGACACCCATTTCCCACACCAAAGCAGACAGATGAAAACATTTTTAGCAACATTAATGGGCTCCACTGATGCAAGAGTGCCTTCTAAAAATGTTATATTTCATGGTGATGGGTTTCTATTACACCACGTGGCAGTCATTAGTATGGAAGTCACATATCCACCTATTTGCAAGGAAATGGAAAGCCCATGCAATTGCAGTTCCACACCAAATGTTTTAGCAATCAGGAGCTAGCACTAGAAGAGGAGAATGTGCCTACAAGGGAGAAAGCTGGGTTATGACTCCCAGTGTTCTCTTGAAGGACTTAGGTTCAGATCAGGGAATGCTAGAGTATACGGTTTTATCTACAGATCCTGGGATGGTTATAACCCTTTGGCAACTCTCTGAACCATAGAAAGTGAAACCAAACTTCTGGCTAATGCCCAGACAAGTAGATCGGTTCAGAACTTTCCCTGGCTATGAGATTCCTTGATGACTTTTTTCATAGTCAGTTCTGTTCAACAAGCAAGTATTGAGCTCCTCTCATGAATAAAAGCAAGGGTGCAGGGTGATATGAAAAACATTCCGTGCCTTTAATGACTTCATTGTCCAATGGGAGAAATGGGCAAAGGACAGAATTCAGAGTTTAGATTCTATGGTTTGTGGAAGTGCCTTAGAGCAAAGCTGATAAGTCACCTAGATCACCAGAGGGGAAGACCTGAGAATGTCCCACAGAGGCCACTTTGAAAAGCCTTATCTAAACAGATAATCAAAGATTTGGTGATGAATACATACATGTGACTAGGCTTGAGAGTCTTCAGGAGCTTATTTGCCAACAGGAGTCTATGTGTTTTGCTTAGCCCTATTATTTTCTAAGAATAAGCTTACAAATGATCTTTTTCTTTTTCAATCAAACTATAAAAGGAGGAAGACAGGCAAGGAGGGAGAAAAGAAGGAAGGGAAATAAATGAAAAAATATCTTGTGTGCAATTGTCAAATTTTCGTCAAGACAACAAAAATGTTATTATAAGTTTAAGGAACATCTTGGTAACGTGTATTTGCTTTGTACTTCTTAGGAAAAATTTATAAGTAGGAAAAACAAGATAATCTCAATTGCTTTTTTTTATGTCCTAGTACCAGTGGTCCAACTAGAAAACCTGCATTTTTCCCTAGCTCTGGCAATGTCCTCCTAGCTGACCAGGCAAGATGACCAAAGTGGTGACTCAAGGAGGTGACTGCTACTTGTGAGGAGAGAAAAGTTTGAGTTCAAATCCACTCTGGCCACTCTGTCAGCAGAACTGAGCTCAAGCATGGAAACTTAATTTGCCACAGAAATCACTTCCCTCTTCTCTCATTACAGGAATTTAAGAAAGGGTTTATATTTATTGATCATCTTCATGTGGGTTTTCAGGATATGTTTATATATATATATATGTATGCTTATATATATACACACACATATATACACTTATACTAATTCATATAAAGCAATAAAATTTTCATAAACATAAATTTTAAATCCAAGTCAACACTTCCTAATAATGTTTCAGCTGCCTGCAACTTATAAGACACTCACTAAAGGGCCATCAACAAAATGTGAATTATTCAATAGGAGTTAAAGTTGTTATTGGAACAGAATGAACAAATATTCTTAAAAAGCACTCTGAAAATTTTAAGGATGAACCTTAATAACTCCATATTGACCCTGTATTATTGGAGAAACACTGTACTTTTTATAGCATAGGTTTATTCATTATAATATAGTCTAATTCTGTGGGAGGTTTCATCAGTTGGGATTTTCTTGTATTCAAGCATGTTTCATTTTCTAACCAATTCAAACCTAAACACAAAACAACTGTAAATCTTCCGTTCTATTTCTCTTTTCTCTATTTGGCTGGAAGCAAAGGATTATGAGACCCTATAAGATGGTGGAGGTCCAGGATAGAAGTCCTAGCCAAACTATGAACCTCTTGTTTGTGAAAAGATCCTTCCCCACAAAAGTTGCCTAACCAGAAACAACTGTAGAGGATTTTGTGGGAGTGAGAAATACATTTTCATTCTGTTAAGTTATACCAGATACAGCAAAGCTTATCCTGGCTCAAGGAGTTTGAACACCAATAGTGAAGGGTAAGAGGACATCTGGAGAGCTTGTAGATGACATTTTAAGCTTTGAGTTTTGTGACATCACCCAGGATGTAAGTGAAAATAGAGCAGAGATGAGATCCCAGCACTGAGTCCCAGCCATGTCATTCTCAAAGAGCAGAAATAGAAGAAGAATTCAGTGACACAGGACAGGGACGATTATCCAAATGATGGAAACATTTTCAGACTATCTCAATATTTTTACGGTGGATGAAGGAGTTAATGATGTCAAATGTTTCAGAAATACCGAGTAAGATGCAGACTGAGAAATGTCCCTTGAATGTGACAAAATGAAGGTCACTCTTGGGTTAGTGCAGGAATGCAAACCTGCTCTGGCCACATCTTCAGGTACATTTACACCCCAAAGAAGCTGTTGGTGGAAACTCTTTGGTGAGTGGGCATAAAGAAATGGACACTTGTCCCCATGTGGCTCCACCTTGGGGGGCTCTACCTTCCAGCTTCCCTCAGGACAGGCCTATGTGGGTCCAGTCCCCCAAGGACCCTTTTTCATGTCACCTCAGGTCAGTCTCTGATTCCTATTCTGGCTCACTTCTTTTTTTCTTTTAATTAGATTTAATTGTATTTGACATCATTTGTAGTCCCCAGGGAGTTCCCATCACCATTTCACCCGTGCACCATCACCTCAGATCCTTGTGCTCTTTATGCCCTCATCCCCATCATCTTTGCCCTACCCTCCCTCCCTTCTCCCATGATCCCTTTGGTTTAGCTTTGACCTTTTGACCTTGTTGAGTTTTTTGTTGTTTGTTTGTTTGTTTGTTTCTGGTTGTAATTGCCCATTTCCTTGAGCTTTCTCTTGGTTTTTTTGTTTTCTTTTTTTTATTTTTTGTTGTAGTTGTTGTTCTTTCACATTCCTCCTAAAAGTGAAGCCATCTGATATGTTTCTCTTGCTTTCTGACTTGTTTCATTGAGTATAATTCCTTCTAGCTCCATCCATGTTTCTATAAATGACCCTAGTTTATCATTTTTGATTGCTGAATAGTATTCCATTGTGTATATGTACCATATCTTCTTGCTCATTTCTTGTTTGCCTCATCATCCCTGTTTAACTTCTCAGATTTCCCATCACTTCTGTGATGTAGAGTTCTGTGTCTTAAACTAAGTTACCTCTGTTTTAAATACAGAGTGATGACATTAGAACACCCCCCATCAAAACTGTAGTTTGCCTCAATTTAAAAAAGTAAGCAGATTGGGGCCTCTCTGTGGCCTACTGGTCCTAGCACTATTACTGCCAAGGACTGAGTCTGATCATTGGCCAGGGCGCTAACCCATATAATGCAAAGGACCTCTCCTGTCTCCCCCGCTGTTCCCCTCACCAGTGTAATTCAGTGGATCTTCCTGTTGTGCTCTCCACTCTGTCTCTGTGAATAATCTCACTCCCACCCTACCCCCGCACCTCTGGCCTACACCCCAGTTCTTCTATCCAAAAATTTAAAAATAAGTAAGTAGATTTATAATTCATGCATAAATATGTATGTACATGTATATAGAGTGGTTTCTGTTTTTCTAGTGGAATCTTGACTCATAAATGGATGTTGTGGTATGGAGTTTAGTAAATTTCTGCTTTTGTTTTGGAAACTCACACTACGGATATTTCAAAGCAGCAGGTCCTTGGCTTCTTCAGATAAATGGACTGGAACCTTCATAAGGCCAAGTTAACTTAAGGAGGCTGTGATTAAAGCTTCACATTCAGGCATAGATGTTGTTGTCTGTTTCTGTCCAGGTAAGACCTCCATTTACCCACGCCAGAGAGTCTTTATTTTTAATTAAATTTTTTATTGAAATACTATTGGTTCTGTTACAGGGCAGGGAGAGGAACACCCCAGAACCCTCAAACCTGCCCTCTCTGAACGGGTTCTGCCATCTGCTACATTAAGACAAACATATAAGACCTTTAATGGAAAGGAACTTTAATACAATTAGGGTACAATACAGAAAGGACAAAGAATATAGTTACTAATAAGTTAAACATCCAAAGTTACCCATCTCCTTGAGGGTAAAAGTCCAGCCAAATAGGATTGGCCCAAAGCAAGGCCCAAAGCCTGCCACACATCTAAAGGACCTTTCAACAGAGACTCAAAGAAAAGGGTCAGAAAGAGTCAGACAAATCTGGGAGGAAAAGAGCAAAATCAAAATCAAGGTGAAAGCTGCCATTGTTAACCTCCCCACGGGTCTCTCACCCACATCTGTTCCAACCAGTCCAAGACCGAAAAGCAAGTGCAATTTCTTCACATGTCCCTCAGCTCCACGTGCCACCTCCATGTCTCCTCGCTACTCTCCATCCTGCTTCCTTCTTCCTCCCTTCCTTCTGTCCTCTCCTCTCTGCAGAATCTTCTTTCCCTGCTCAGCTCCCCTTTTCCTGGGGACCACCCTGTTACAGTTCTATCGGTTTACATCATTATTTGTACATTCATTTTGGAAGTATAGAATCCCCCTTCAGGTGTATGGGATCACCTTATCTCTCTTTTAAAGTTCTTTAAGAGGTACAATAACAATTTGGTATTAAAATGGGTTTTTAGGATGAACATATTGTAAAATTTTCTGCCATCATCCTCCCTGGTCCAGCAGGCGAGAGCACAATGCCATCTCCATAGATTTAAAGTTAGAACAGGCTCTATCCTATGCAGTGATCTGTTTCTGGTGGGTAAGTCAGTCTTGCAACTCTCACTAAGATGGCCAAGGAGCCAGAGGTTGAAGATTTTAACAAACAGTATCCAGTATTTGTAGATCCATGCATATTCCTTAGAAATCAAGGAAGCACTAGCTTTTCTCTGTGCATAAATAGTATGGTCATGCCTTTAGGTCAAAACAACTTAGAATCAGATACTCTGTTCCCCAATTAAGACTATTTACATTTGAATGTCAATGACTCAATCAATGTTCCTGCCTACCTAAAATAAGGTCAAACTTAGGTGTGTGCCTGTGTTGTAGCAATTCTCACAGAGTAAAATCTGTTAGAACAGTTTCCTGAGTTTGAATCCTCACTCTTGATTCTTTGATAAACTTAGTTAATTTTGCTTATATCTATTTATTTCAACTGACAATGGTTGGATTGTACTTTGTAAAAAAATGACTTTGCTGATACAAAACATATGGGTACCTGAAGTTTACTTGTTCACCTGAAGTTATCTGTACTACATATTTAGCACTTTAAATGGTACTTTCTTATTTTAGATGTAAGTGTGCTATCTTTCAGCTATGCAGAAAGCTGCTTGTTTTCTATATTTATTCACATGATAAACATGGATTGCAGGTCAGCTGTGTGCCAGGCCCTGTGTGAAATTCCATTTTGTCAACAAAGAACTCACACTCCAGTGAGGGAGACAGAACACAAACATGCATAATACACAGGGTACATCAGTGATTGATGTGAGGACACAAGAACACCGAAGAGGGGACTGCCTTCAAACCTGTCCCACAGAGGCAGGCACACAGTGGGTGCTCATGTTGTTAAGGACCTAAAAGGGCCCTCACCCATCCCCCCAACCAAGAATCACAGCAGCATTTCTGCCATCACACAGGCCAGCTGAGTCTATCGCTGTGTTTCACGGGCCAGATAGTGCCCTGCAGGTCTGGGAGCCTTTTAACTATAGTTTCCCCTAAATCAAGAAGAAGGAGGGAAGAGGACTTTCAGCTGTCCTGAAATTAGCAGGAGTGATGGGGAAGCAAGATATACAAAAGTAAGAGGAAACCCTCCCCATCCAGAAAGGAAAAAAAACCTTGAAACCCTCCTGCTTTACTGCTCAGGGCAGTTCTGCTTTTCTGGAATGGCCTATGCCTCTTGCAATGTTCTGTTGCTTCCTAGTAAACTTTGTTTCTGGATTTATTCTGGTGCTTTGTGAAATTCTTCTCCATAAACACCAATGGCCTGATGTCACAGTCCCCAACAAAACATAAGACTGATCCAGTAACAGGTATTGGAGATGCACATTAGCTGACAGGGGCCAATTCGCTACTGAACACATAAAATGTGAGTCAGCAGAAAAGGTGGTTCAGCCGACAACTTTCTACTGAGAACTATATAAATACAGCCATCATGTTAAAGGTATGAGGACATAACACTGTAACAGGGTGGTCCCCAGGAAAGGGGGAAGTTCCAGAATCCCGGTTCCGCCCTAAGTGGGTGGAGCTGAGCAGGGAAAGAAGATTCTGCAGAGAGGAGAGGACAGAAGGAAGGGAGGAAGAAGGAAGCAGGATGGAGAAGGAGAGCAGCAAGGAGACCTGGAGGAGGCATGTGGAGCTGAGGGACATGTGAAGAAATTGCACTTGCTTTTCGGTCTTGGACTGGTTGGAACAGATGTGGGTGAGAGACCCGTGGGGAGGTTAACAATGGCAGCTTTCACCTTGATTTTGATTTTGCTCTTTTCCTCCCAGATTTGTCTGACTCTTTCTGACCCTTTTCTTTGAGTCTCTGTTGAAAGGTCCTTTAGATGTGTGGCAGGCTTTGGGCCTTGCTTTGGGCCAATCCTATTTGGCTGGACTTTTACCCTCAAGGAGATGGGTAACTTTGGATGTTTAACTTATTAGTAACTATATTCTTTGTCCTTTCTGTATTGTACCCTAATTGTATTAAAGTTCCTTTCCATTAAAGGTCTTATATGTTTGTCTTAATGTAGCGGATGGCAGAACCCGTTCAGAGAGGGCAGGTTTGAGGGTTCTGGGGTGTTCCTCTCCCTGCCCTGTAACAACACCATGTCACAGAGTGAGGTGAAACAGGGAAACACTGCTCTTTTCTTAAGGCAACCTGACTCTATTTGGGAAGGTAAGACACAGGATGCAATTAGCAAATACTGAATGTCTATAGAGTGAAGCACAAAATCATGTGCTAGAAGTGGCTACATAGTATGGGAACTATTAGACAAATCTTTCCTAAATCAACCAATTCGTGCAATAGAGTTAAATACCCACAAGAATGTTTTGAGTCTAAGGTGACACCATGGACTCATGGGAGAAGACACTGGTGTGTAGAGTGACTGATTGGGGTTCATGGGCTGTCCTGTGGTTGAATTGCCCCTGAAACAGAATAGAATAGAGGAAGAGTATGGGATGGAACTGAGCTCAGCTTCATTTATACACCCATGTCCTCCTGACTGGGAGTCAGATTCTACTTCTAAATAAATTTGTAAAAATGTCTTCACTGCTCTAGTGGGTCAGACATTTCAAATACTAGTATTCTAGCAACTTGAAACTCTAACTTCAAACAAAATGTTGTATCTAATCTTACAGTAGTCACAACTAGAAATGAGATCTAGTTTGTGTACCCTGAACTTATCTCAGAGAAAAAACAACAATCATATCTCAAATGCAAAATTATCTACTTTCTTCAATCCCTACCGACCAGACACTATTTAATATTTATATTTATATTTAATATTTATATGTACATTTAATATTTATAGAGCAGATGAATAAGAGAATAAGAGATACAAACCACCATGCAAAAATCCACTGCCTATTCTAATTACAGGAACTTTAAACTCAGTCTGTAAGATGATTTTTCCAGTTGAAATGTTGTTATACAGGGCTGAGGTCAAAGCTATGGAGGAACGGCAGCTAATGGCTATGATTTCATTTCAAAAAGAAAGTGTTCTGAAATTAAATAGCAGTGATGTGGTACAACTCTGTGAATATACAAACCACCATTGAATTGTACCATTTAAAAGGGTGAATTTTGTGCTAGATGAGTTATATTTCAATAAAGCTGTTTTTGTTTTAGAAAAATCAAAGTTGAGATTCAGTCTTAATGAGATGCATTTTAACTTGAGGAACCAAATACAGCTCTTTGTGTGTAGTGTAGTAATTTAGTTTTATGCTTGAAAATAAAAGGGTTTACATTATAAGCCAATGAAAATCATGACTTTACAACACAAAAAAATATTCTATTGAAATATGAAAGCACTTTAAACAGAACACCAGAATGCAAATAAGCATGGATTTATTAACCTAAAACTGAAAATATTGTGTTTGTGTGTCAAAAAACTGGTAGATGAGCTATTAGTTCATTTGGTTGTTTATCCAATAAACATTTATAGATAACTGAGCTACAGTGTATTTCTAAGATACAGAAGATCTGTCTCATCATTAGCTGAATTATTGAGCACTGGGAAAGTCTGACATTCTTTAAGACCATTTTCACATGAACATACAGCATACTGAGCTTTGTACATCCATCTGCTGCTGTAAGAATCTGGGACTTGGGTGAAAATTGGGAGAGAGAGGTGCATACTATAACAGAATTGGATTCATATTGACCATAATTCCTAATGCTTCTATACAACAGAAAAATGGGAGTTTTTTCTTGGACATAGGTATTTTTTTTTAAATTTATTTATTTATGCTTATAAGAGCTAAGGTACAGGCCAGAGGTATAAGGGGCTGGGGTGAGAGAATTTTACCAGAGACAGAGCGGGGAGCAGAACCTACAGATCAACTGAAACACACTGTTGAGGGGAGCAGCGGGTGAGGCAGAAGAAGTCTGCTAAGCCATGTAGGTCTCCTCCCTGGCTGGGGATCCAACCTGTGCTGCAGTGGCTACAGAAGCCCCACTGTGCAGCTCTCAACCCCTTGCGCCACCAGGGAAGCCCCGGACATAGGGATCTCTAATATAGAAGGCCCAGAAATACCACCAGTCCTCTCTCGGGTGTCCTCTGTGAGGTTCAATAGACTCCAGTTAACCAGCAGTCAATTCTCTGAGCCCTGAACTGCCTAGTACAGTGCCACTACATACACGTGGTTTTTGAGCACTCAAAATGTGTCTTGTTCAAATTGGTACATGCTGTCAGTGTAAAATACACACCAAATGTTGAAGACAGTACAAAAAAAAATTAAATATCACCTTAATATTAAAAATCTTTATTCCATGGCAATATTTTTGGACCTATTGGGTGAAATCTAATGTATTACTCCCACATGTAGTTACTCCTTTCCTGAGGCTGAACAATGAAGGGAATTAGTTAAAGAGAACTGGGCTTTATGAAGGTGATAAAGAAAGAAATCAAAAGGTCTGAAGAGAGGCATGGCAAACCTCTGCTCTTATTAACTTTTTAGAACTGTTGTCATAATATGGGTGGGGGGAGAATTAGGAGAATCAGGTGCAATCTACAGGCAAAGAGCTGGGTTAGCCCTTCAGTTGTCCTGAAAGTTTAACGCCATTTTAGACTTAAGACTCCTATTTTGGAGGGGAATCCCAGCTGACCACAGGCTAGCTACTGCATAGCTAGCCATCAAGAGCTAAATCATGTACAGAAGCAATGTAATGGCTACCTCTAACTACAGTCAAAATTGGACATTTTGGGAGATGATCCAATTGCACAGTGAGGATTAAAACTGCTAAAACCTTTGGCCCAGATATAAGTAGTCATTTTCAAACTATATTCTTCATATCCATGTGGATAAAGAGCTCATAGCAAGGAGAAAGATATAAGTGAATTTGCACTGCATAAAATGTATCATTCTTGTGATATAATCTTCAGCATGCATTCTATGAGCATTTCTTCCTGCAAATAGTTCCTATGAAGAAAATCCAAATCTTCTAGAATAACTCCTGTGTGCTTCAAGCTTGTAGTTACAAATTATCTAGTGAGACCCACTGTGTCAGGGGAGAGTACTGGAAATACAAGGATGAAGTGACAGGACAACCTCCTTTGAGAAACTTTAGTGCAGAAAGGATGCAAGGAAACAAAGAACTAAAGCACTGTTCTACTATTACTAGACTGTCACCATAATTATGATATTTGATTACTAGTGGATAGAGTAGAATTTATAGTGTATTATAAATAATTTCAGGCAAGTCTACATAGACTATTATTTGGTTAGCGAAACTTCTACTGTTGCATGACAATAAATAAGCTGCTAATTATTTTATTTAAGGAAGTCAGTACAAACTACTTTGGTGACTAGGTTTGCATCTTTGGTTCTTTGCTGTCAAGGATACAGAACAAATTAGAAATTAGTCTTGTTTTGGTACTCTGTGCCAAAGAACAACCATTTGTCAAGGAAAATTCTGTGCTTTTCCCTCAACTCTTAGTACTCTGGATGCTTTGCTCTTCAGGAAACGTAAGACCTTTGTGACATCCAAGTGCTCACTGAGAAGGACTAATGTTCATAATAATGGCAATTTGGGAAAACAAATAAATTTAGAGCTTACAAATTTGGGGGAAATAAACAGAAGTCAATTAAGGGATTTTCTAATTGGTCCTCTGTATTGTGATACTGTGTTCAACAGGTATATCTGTGTATGGTGCAGAGTGTCTTCATAGGGTGTGTGTGCATGTGTGTGCGCATGTGTGCATGTGCATGCATACAAGCACATGTGTACAAAAGGGAGGGGAGATGAGGTTAGATGGAGAGAGGCTCTATGTTCTAGAATCTCACATAATAATCTTATAAATCTTTGATAAATGTTTTCAAGTCTCTGCAGATTACTCTTGACTTGTTAATTATATTTTCTACATACAGAAAATTAATGTTCTCATATTTAGGAATTAACCTTTTTAATCTTTTGGTATTACTCAAGTACGTTTATCTCAGTTTAGCCTGCTGTTACCTGATAGACAATTTGGTCAAACATTGTTTGCTATTAAGTGATAGAAAGGGAAAATTCTTGGTAATTTTTGGAAATTTTTGTATGGTCAGTAAAATTATTTGGAATGCCTCTACTAGTTAGAACTTGGAGCAAAAATAAGTTGTCACTTTTATACATAATTACACAAAATATTGATATATCTTTGGTCAGATTAAGAGCACACTCTCAGTTACTAGACATTTCCTTACTGAAAAACACTTTTACGCACAATTATATAATACCACGCAAATTACACTTTGGAGGATATTTATAATTAGGTGTAAAAGGAAAAGCAGGTGTTCCTTACAGGGAGAAATCCCTATAGAATATTTTCTATGCTTGTCCTGGCCTAGAAAGGTTGTAAAAATCATAATGAATTGTTTTTGAATACGCTAATTAACATCATAGTTTAAAATATGCTGTGAATCAAATACTTTTCTATATGACCTAGCTTCAAAAATATTTCAGTTTTTAGTATTACTGATGACTGCTATTAAAGCAGTTAGCTCCTTAGTTGCTAACATTTCAGAATTGCATGAGCTAAGAAAGAAATAATCCTGGGGCCACAACTTGGGGTGGTGGGAGGCGGAGAGGACTGTCCCAATGAGGTGCCCTCATCTGCAGAGAAGGCTGGCAAGGAGGGAACTGCATGGTAAAGCGCATATTTTGCTCCTTCTTGCAATGCTATGAGATGCACTGTGATTCCCCCAGTTTTCCACTAAAAACAATCAGTGGATACTAAAGGTCGATAGCAGCCAGTTCAGCATCCAGGAAGGCTCAGTCCTGGTCAACCAGTAGTCTCCAACCCGCCTAAGGGGGCATTTTCAGCCAGAGGATGGACTGCCTGGGGGACAGGGGTGTCAGAAGAGGGTGATAAGTGGTGTGGCCACTTCTCCCCGTCACTTTTGACCTCTGACAATGTTAAATAGTCCTATTTCAACTAACTCATGAGAGTAAAGAATTCTGTTGACACACAGATTTCTTTTGCTGTAAGTCTTTTAGTTATTCTTCCAGAACATAGTTAAAAACTGCTAGTGAGTTTTAAAGGTGGTTTGCAGTTATGAAGAGTGACTATATAATTGTCCCAGATTTTCTTTTTATTCCATCCCTTGTTTTTCTTCAGGTTCTAGCTAACTCTTTAAGTTATAGATTGGTCTTCACTGGAACTTCAGCAGTTTGAAAACCAGGTACTAGGTATAAATCAGATTTTAAAAAGAAAAACATTAAAAAATTACAAAAGCAATTGAGGTAATGGGAAATTTCACTTAAGGAGAATTTTTTTTATCACACCAATTTACACTGGTTTAACTTCTCTTCATAGCACTGTAATATTTATTAGCATACTTATTTGTTCTATATTTTCTTTTTTTTTTAATTTGTTCTTCTCTGGACCCCAGTCTCCATGATTTAGTGATCATAGGGCTTTGCATTCTGCAACCCAGCACCCAGCTCAATATCTAGTATACAGAAGGGACTTGGTAGGTAGTGGTTGAATGAGTGAACTGGTGCTATGTTAGTAAATAAGATATATAATTTTCCTTGTCACATATACATGTGTATTTCTATTGACATTAGTTTAGGATATGAAAAATCCTGAGGCTTTCAATTCTTTATTTCTAATTATTAAGCTGAGCATGATCTACTCTATTGCAAAGGCTGACTTGAAATACCCTTCCAAAGGGAAAAAAAAATCAAGCTGATAAAGAGATCTACACAGCTAGTTTGGAAGCAGAGTCTGGATCCAGTCCATACTGTTTCCCAAATAAGAAAATCCTCTTTCACAATTTGAAACCTATTCCTTCACTAAAACAGACATATTCATTCATGGGTCTGGTATTTCAATCTGTATTTTCATGGCAGAAGTTATCACTGTCAGACTCTGGCCTTGTAAGGATTCTACCTAAGCTGTCTTCTACCAATTCACACTAGAATGAAAGCATGACCACAATGGATAAGGAAACATTTGGTGGTCTCTTCACATTTAACGGTAAAGATTTGCTGCTCCTATGGAGAACCAACAATAGCAACTATTGTTTTGTTTCCAGAGAAAGAAACAGAAATAAGAATTGGAAGTTGATCCTGTAATAGGCAGAGCTTATCTGGCAGTTTGTTCTGTAGGATATCACCTACTTGAGTTGTTCTTGCCTGCTGAGTGCCTAGCAATGGTTACAGTTTGCTTGTTGGAGACTGGCAAAGCTTAGGATTTTTGCATTCCTATGCTGTTGTCCTTAGCTTCATTCAGCCCAATTCAATTCAGCAGTGGTTAGAATCACTTTCATCAATATCGCCCACCATCTAGCTAGAAGGGATTATGCTCAGTGAAATAAGTCAGAAGGAAAAAGAAAAATATTGGATGGTTTCACTTATAGGAGAAATATAAGGTAACCATATAAGGCATTAGGAAAAAGAATAATAACAATAAAAAATGCAACAAAACAAAACAAAAGTAAACAGGTGATAAATCAGAGATATTTTATAGGGGAGAGGGAGAGAGGAGGCTCATAATGAAGAAGGGAATAGCACAGGGACTTAGGTGATGGTGCATGGGTGAATTGGTGGTAGAAATTCCATGGGGACTACACCTGCTGTCAAATATATGTAAATAAAGAAGTTAAAATTAAAAAAAAAAAAAAACCACCACCGGGCTACCCTGTGTGGCTCTAGAAAGATGCTTCTATGCCTGGAAGAAACACCCAAATATTTCCTAAAATGTCTGAGCAGACTCTCAGCCCCCAGGAAATACTGTTTCATCAATTTCTTTATTCTACAGCACAGCGTTGTTTTACACCACTGTTATACTTTGCTTTGCCAGCCAGATCACATACTCCTGATGTGAAACAGAGTGGTGTTTGTGGTGTCATAGCTGTGTGCCTATAGCTCTTCAGTCCATGGCTTGAGGAGTGATATCCAACTGGGGTCCATGGAGGGTGTCATTCCTAATCATCCTTCCTAAGTGTCCTTTCAGTTATAATTAGTATTTCAAACTGTCTGCCTCACAAGGAAATCTGCATCCTGACTAAAACACCAAGCAACTCAAGCAAACAAATGAAAACAACCCTATATCTGATGCAGTTTTATTTTTATCAACTTGCATATACAGTTGTATATGTCTTTGAGTATAAGTATATAAATCAATGAATTATTAATAAATTCAATTCATTATACTAATAGTGATTTTTAAAAGCACTTTCCCTAAACCTTTTTGAGTGTTTACTCTCTGCTAGGTGCTTTTGTGACAATATCAATTATATTAAAATGTAAGTTAAATTTAAGCAATCCTAGGGAGGATAACATTTTTAGATCCATTTTTAAGGCTGAGCATATCGAGGCTAGAGAGGTCAGCTAATTTATCCTGTGAACCACAACCAAGATGTTTTGGAGTCAGGATTTTCATCTAAGCAATCTGACTCCAGAGTGCCTATGCTGAGCATGAATCCTATGAAATAAAGGGTAGAAAGTTACTGAAATGTATTACATAATAATATTCAGATTGAAAGGTTCCAGATTTGAATAGATAATAGGTAGGCTGTTTTCCCTCACCGTACCAACCTTACCATGCTTATCAGTAAATGACTAAGTAAATGACAAGTGTCAAAGGATTAGTCAATTATTCTTAGAAAACCTGGAAGTTTGCCTTGGGCCCTTTGGACATTTCATCTTTAACAGATGGCTTGCAGTTATGCATTTAAGTTGAAAATGTGCACCCAGAAGCTTCTAAAATCAGGAAGTTATGGCAGAAAATCCTGAGCACTATGGAGATGTAAAGAAAGATAAAAAGTATAACTAAGGCATTCAACTCCATGAGTCAGATGCTTCTAGAAGCAGTATTCTCTGAGGAAGTGCCAAAGAATTATGCTTAACTGTATTAATGTAAGAGGGTGAACGAGAAGGCTATTTTTCAATTCTGCTTAGGAGTTCCCTTGGCTGGTGAAACAATTACAGGTCCCTTGCCGTCAGCCTCAGTGTGTCAGCAATTTTTCCCTCTGCTTATTCAAGTGCATCCACAAAACTCTTAAAGTCTCCTATTTCCCCTCATTATTTCTTTTCCTATTTTCACACTTATTAAAGAAATGATGCTTATTTGTGGGTTTTGTTTATACCTTCATTTTTTTTATTCATTTACTTATTTATTAATTCTTCTTGCATCTCTCCTCTCTGATCTCATGTTTATTGGTAACTCTGTGAGCTTGGTTCAAAGGACAAAAGTGGACAAGGTGATCCAGTTGTTCCCATACCTGCCCCCATCCCTGGGTCCTCATATTGCTCCCAGCGCGACAACTCTGCATTCTAAACAACATTTACCAATGAGTTCAGTTAACTCATCTATTCCTCACTCATCTGTTCTCTTATTGATACTATGGAGAGAAAGTTGAGTGGGGTTTATAGTTTAGAAAACTCTTTCAAGAGTCTCATTTCACTTGCTTCTCAAAGCAAAAATATAGTGAGTGTGTGTGGAGAAACCTAGTGACAGAAAGATGTCTGTGTTACACACACACACACAATTCCTCTATATGTATTCATGTTTGTGAGCCAGGAGAAGGAGATGGAAAGATGTGGGAGTAGAGGCAGTAAAGGGAAAAAAAATCATCTTTTCCCTTACATGCTTTTGTTTTGTTAGCTCCTGTTTCCTTAGGTAAAATAAGCATGCACTACTTTCTAGTTTGAAAAGTATCAAATAAAAATGTTACACTTAAAATAACAGAGGCTATGAGGCTGAGCCTAGCAATTTCTCATTTTAATGGCTGAAGATTTTGAATCTGGGGTAAAGCAAGGGTCTTCCCTGGTGATGAGGCAGCAGCATGAAGAGCCAGGCACCATCTCATTCTATTGGGAGGACAATGTGATTCCTTCCCACAGCAACTGCTTCCTTTCCATAGAACACAGAAGTCACAACATGTTGAGATTCGTTGAAGAACGCAAAAGCAAAGTTCATGGCTCTGGTACTGCGGGATAGGACATCCTGACTAGGGTTCACTAGTAAAACAGCTAGTTCTGGGCTTGATGTCAGACCACAGCTTGACTACACCAAGTTCTCATATTTTCATCAAGTTTTCATCTTACAAAGTCACAAATAATCTGAAAACCCCACTATCATCAAATGGCCCTAGGACCTGTGTACCCGTGACAGGCATAAGGAGTTGCTTAAGAATGAGCCTTATTTTACTTGTATCCACTTGTATTACTTAATTCACTTCTGTTATGTGAACTGTGACTACTAAAATTGGGAAGTGCTTAGGATGTTTTCCTACCTGCTTCTCTGTTTACAGTATAGTTTATAATATTTAATGCCAGTGAAAGTTAATTTACATCCTGAATTATTTTCACCTGTCCTATTAAAAAGCATTAAGTAAGAGGAGAGATGTATTGTAGTGATGACATGCCCTGGTGATCAAAAATTGGTCACCAGAATTGAGCAGGTGTGCAACCAGAAGAATGCTGGCAATCAAGAAAGCAGATTTCCTAGCACACCTATACAACAGGAATAGCCAAATTTAAAATGAGAACTTTTACATGGTTTGATTTCAGCTTGGCACATTTAAAGAAATAAATGTCTAGTGGAAAAAATAATACCTTAATAAATCAGATATGAGTGTTTCTCCAAACACATATGCACACAGGCACATGAGTAGAGGAAGAGGAGAGTGTTTTCTACATTTTATCTTTAGATACCACTCTTTCGCTCCATCTCACTCCACTTCCTGCAGCTCCTCCCAAATAAGGTATTTTTCTTTCCAGTGCCAGTCTCTCTCTCTTGACACGCACCCTGCCTGATTTTTCAGTCTCCTTGACACAGGTCTGCTTCCAGATCACTCTTTCCTTCCCTGTCCTGTGGAAGGACTCTTGACAAGCAACCTTTCCTGCCACACAGTGAGGAGTAGCTTCCATTTTGATTGCTGGATTCCTAAGAATCAATTCCATCCCACCTCAGCCAAAGGTCCCCTCCAGCCACACCTGCCACCATGATTGTGGCTGGTAGAATGTTCCACTTCATAAGGCTGAATAATTTGGTAATTTGGTAGATCACAGTGAGTAAGCCGAGAAAGGTAGAACTGCTTGAGGTAGAGACTATATCAAGAAAGGTTTCATGAAGTGTTTAGAGGCTCCTTCTCATTCTTGCATTCTTAGATGGAAACTTGGTCATTTGTTTATCTTTCTCAGACCCATTTTTTTAATGAAAACAATGCCCCATATACAGAGATAAGGGATTCAATCTGTATTTCCCACAAATACTTCATATTTTTCAAGATAGGAAAAATAGAGAGGAATCAAGGTCTTTTTTTTTTTTTTAAACCAGAATCCCTGGAGGTGGGACCCAGGCACTTCTTTAAATATTTATTTGTGCACACAAGAACTGAGGTATGGGCCAGAGGTGTGGGAGGTAAGAGGATTCACCAGAGATAGAATGGGGAGCAGAACAGGCAGATTGACTGAAATGCACTGCGGAGGGGAGCAGTAGGCAAGGCAGGAGAGGTCTGCTGTGCCATGTGAGTCACCTCTCTGGTCGGGGATCAGACTAATGCTGTAGTGGCTTCGGATGCTTCATAGTGTGGTGCTTTACCCCTTGTGCCACCAGGAAGGACCAGCATAATAATTTCTAATCCCAGAAATTATGCAAAACATGAACATTTTTACTCCTTTTTTCCTTTGTTTGGTTACAAGTTATATTACGTTGTTATGAAAGGGCACATCTCAATGTCTGTGGAATTCCTGGGGTTCCTCTTAGTTCCAGGGAAACCTTCAGTCAGGTCACATGCACCAATAAAGCATCCCCATGTGTACTTTGGGGTGAGTGGTACAAGCAGTTCACCAGGCTTTGTTTTATGCTGATCAGGCTTCAGCGCAGCAGTCTGTAGAATTTTAGACATTTTGATAGTGTATTCCTAAGTATAAACTGAATGTATAGCATGGGTCATCTTGTCTACCATCTGGGCAGTGCTGGTCTGTCCCCTTCTTCTCCTTGAGGAAAAGAGCAGGCGGCTACTCATTGGAAATACTTTCCACTTCTGGAGAGCATATAATGACACTCAAGGAAGGCACTGTGAGGGCTGATGCTCCCCCAATGGCCCCAGCATTCCAGCAGCTCTACTATCCTTCTAATACTGCTGCCCAGACATTTCTGATAACAGAAAAGGAGAACATATTGAACATCTGATTTTTAAAATGTTCTGGAACAGTTGTATATGTTGAAATGACTTTACCATCACAAAGAATCTTCTAGCATATTTTTTTTCTTCTTACACCTTTTACCCTTTTTTTTTTTTTTAACCAGATACGATTTCAGTACACATCTATGGTTGTGAAATACAAAGGCTGGGAAGCTGGCAGTGGCGAAAGCCTAAACTCAGCTTCTGCAGCAGGTGCCCCAGCATGAGGTCGTGCTTCTTTGGGGACCACCTGGATTGCCACTCAGGAGGCCACCCCTTTTGCTCCTGCCCTCAGGAAAGTATTTAACAGGCAAGATGAATCACATAAAAAGTGGGCCTGATGTGGGGTGACAAAGCCTGTGAGAGCAAAGTGATGGGGGGGGGCTTGGGGGAGCCTTAGAATATAGATGAGACAGGAGCCAGTGAGGATAATTAAGCCAAAGCCTTGGATCATCACCCAGAGCAGCATGTCAATCTCCTGTTTTCTTGTCACAGGAGACTCATTTCATTTCCCATCCCCCAAATGGCACCTAACTTCTGCCTCCCCTGTGGCTTACAGTGCTGTATAGAGAATACATTAAACCTCATGAATCTATAAGATATGTTAATATATTGTCTGATAAGCAGGAGGATTACCCTTGGCCAGGAGACCTAGAGCAGAGCAGGTGCTGGGAGCTGTGCTTGGACACTCCCCTGGTCTGGGAAGCTCCCTGACTGAGACTGGCAGGAGGATTCTGTCCTGCACCACTGGGCTCATTTCAATCATATTAAATTTCAACACCTTATCAGCGTTTCTCTTTCTTTTCCTCTGTGGACCTCACTTTATCCCACAGCTTTCCTGGGTTGATTACAGGTTAGTGAAGGTGGTTGTAAAAGCAAGCTCCTTATAGCAACCTGGAATACTTTGATCCGACCCACAGCCCCAGAAAGGAGGTCATTTCTCTGTCTCTCGAAAAATAACTCCAGAAGATCACACTGAGTCTTCTTTGTTAAAGCTGCTTCTCCCTGTCCCCATGTAGTGTCATAAAAATATCCCAGACCCAAAGCAAGTAGATAAAACAAAAGAATGGGAAATATGAAGGGAGGAAGGTTTCTGATATCTCAAATTAAGTTTTGGTGGCGTTGTTTTTCTCTTTCGTCTTTTTATCACCTATTTAATGTTCCAAGTCCCCTGCAGATCCTATTCGACATGGAACATTTCTTGTTTCATCACATCAAATCCCAAGTTACCCATTTCTTTCCTGAAGTGTCTTACTGTCTCAGGCATACCTTTGTTTTCATACTTCTCACTTTTCTTTGTATTAATTAATATATCTATGGCTTTTACAAATCTGTGGACAGGAACAAATCACTTTGGGAAAAGAACCCAGATTTATTTTTCTTCTGCTTTCTAAATTCTATTTTATGTTGTTGTTATTATTACTGTTATTATCAGGTGGCCCAGCATAGTGCTCAGTGCTGGGTGACTGATTAGATTCTCTGGGCTAATTTATGAATCAGTTGTTCAAACTAGAAATGAAGCTTCCTAGAAGCTCCATGTGCAGAATGACATTTATATTCCTGGAATTATTAATAGCTCTCTCTAAACAAGTACTTGTGACCAAGGAGTTACCCTGTATATTAGCTATGAATCACTAAAAGCAATTCTCTTGCAATATTAATGGATTATATCCTTTGTATTTTGTGAGTATTACTGCAGTATGTGGTTTGCCCCCCAAAATAAATCTTTGACCGGGATTTTCAAACCGAACTGAAACAGGCTGAGATGTAGCCCCCAGGCTGAGTGACGCTGCTCCCGAGCTAAGCAACACATTCTTCCTCAGTCTCTCAGGGCACTGAATTCAAGGTCCTCAACAAAATGACAAATTGTTTAACATGGCCTTTAAGGATCATTATCTCATAGATTAAATTAAAGTGTTAATTGCAAAGATGCACAAAAACTTCTGAGCATAAATCAGGAGGGCAAAAATTAAAAAAGAAATAATAGGCATCCATTATTAGTGGGGAAAAAAACAGGTATAATTAAGGAGAATAAAGATTTGCAATTTAGAGATTGCTATGGTGATTCTGACAGGAAAGTCTAGAGAATTTCAAACTTCATAATACTCCACATAATACCCTTATCTCCTGTCCTGACATTCAAGGCTTTCTAAGAAAGTAACTCAAACCCAAGAGCTAGCCGTAGATCCCAATGTGTCCATCTACGTGCAGCCCAATCTTAGCCAAACTGGCCCCTTGAGCCTGGGGCCTACCTACCCTGTGCTGAGTGTCAACCCAAGAGTGAGGGGGCAGCAGGAACTGAGCCTTCTGGTAGTGGAGGATTGAAAGTCATCATATCCAGGGCACTTGGCTTTGTGCGAGTTCAACTTCTTATAATACTACAAAAGTCTCTCGGCCCACCCTTAGCAGTAATTCTTTCTTACAGCCATGTCATTGCCAAGTCAGAGCACCTAGTCCAATCCAACCTTATTTCTGAGGTCCAAGGCAGATCCCCCTCTCACAAGGCCTCCAGTGGGACCTATCACAGATGGTCGCTTGCTTTTTCCTACTCTTCACCTTACTTTGTTTCTCTCTTTGACTTGTTCTTTTCTCTGTTTCCCAAGATTTCAGCTTCCTTCTCATCGTGCATGCACTCTTTCATAATTTAAATTTTTATTTAGAAGCAAGCTAAAAAATTTATTTTTTTTAAAAATTATTTTCTTATAGGTAAATATCTCCCCCCCCGAAGTATTACTTTCTTAAGAATATAGAATCACCTTTTCCATCATTTTAGACCAGGACCTAGTGTGGATTAAGCCCACAGTGAGTTTTGACTAAATACTTGCTAACGAGTGTTATGGAATGAGTGATGCTGCTGAGCATTTCCCTGCTAGCCCTTGCCTTCAGGGGCTTCCTCTTCACCCACATATTTCCTTCAGTGCTGAGCAAGGTGCTATAGAAAGATTGGTTGAATTGAGTAAAAACAAATGGATTTCCTTTTCTTTGTTAAAGATGGAACACTAAAATAGTTTTCCATCGCTGTGATTAATATAGGATTCATTTTATTTCTCTCTCCAAACCCTAAAGGGCTATCATGTGAGATAAGTGGAAAAGATTTATAAGAGAAAGAGAGGGTGGATAAAAGTTAGTGTGCGGGAGAGGGAATGAAGATGAGAGAGAATAAGGACGAATGTGCAAGAAGAATGTGACTGAGAACAAGTGAGTACGAATGTTAGTATGTTTGTGAGTGAGAGTGTGAGAGGGACGGTGAGTGTGTGAGAGGGAATGAGTGTGAGTGTGTCAAGTTAAATGACAGGGAACACCCAGTTGAGATGGTGTTTCCTAAAGGTGGGAGATGAAAGGCTGAAAACATTTCAGGTGGTAGGATTTTGTCAGGAAGGAGAGGGAGACATGGGCCTGCCTTGATTGTGGACCAGTGGGTGTCTCTGCAGGGACTGTGACACCCTCTGGGAATCCCTCAGTGGATCTTCATTTTTTGTAGTTTGCAGAGTACTCAGCAGGCTACCTCCTACTGACAGAGTCAGAGGAGGGTCCAAGGTGACATTAGAAGGCAGAAAGGAGGAGTCCCCAGGAGCCAGCAGTCTGACCATCTCAGTGGTGCACAGTGGGCCTGGATTCCCACATGGGACCCCAAAACCCTGGGGCCAGGCCAGCCTTTGGCCCTAGGTGCAAGATGGTGAGAGAAATTAGGAGTCCCTCCACAAGGGATGGGGTTGGGAGGGGCTCATGAGGAAAGGGGTTTGGATAGATGTCTCCATCCCTGTGACTTTTGACCAGATGTAGCTCTCTGTCCCTCTGTCTTTGTCTCTTGTATTTCTGTGTCTCTGCCTCTGTTTCCATTACTGAGAAAGAGGAACAGAGCCCCATCCTCAATCTAGATGCTTTAAAATCACAGTTTGACCATCTGACCGAGGGGAAGAACACCAGGGTGGAGGAGAAAACAGTCTGGGTGCCCACAAATATCAACCTTTGCAGTAAAGTCTGATGTGGTGGAGAGGGAGAAGGGTTTGTAATGCTTAGAAGAGTGAAAGAAATCTCTGGTGCAGGTCATGTGGCTTTTGACCTAAGAAATCACGCAATCATTTTTAGATAATCAGCTCTCTCTATTCACAGCAAATGAACTTATATTGGGTAGAATTATTGTAAAGAACTGAATTACTAGATATTAAAAACTTATTTTTAAGCATCAATAGTTTATACATTGTGGTATTATGCACGAAGAGAAGCTAACATATATGGCAAATGATGAAGATGGCATGAATAATCAGAAGGGGAGAAGGGGATAAATGTTTCCATAAATTATGCTGGCACAGCCTAGTAACCTTCTGGAGGGAAAAAAGCTTCACAGTGTACACTGCAATGAATGAAAAATTTAAAAGTGAAATAAAATAAAATCATAAAATTTTAGGAAAAAAATCCAGAAACTATACATGATTGAATAATACTACAATAAAAATTCTCTTACCAAGCAAAAACAAAACAAAGCCAAAACTTTGGTTTTCTGCAGGTAAAATTAAAAGAAAATTGAGAGAAAACTATGAAAAACATGTGCACATGATATGATATAGTTTCACATCATAAAGAGTTAAATTTCCTTATAGAAATAGTTAAGACAAATCACATAATAAGAAAAAAACAGGGAAGGAAATTAACAGAAAAGGGAATACAAATTCCACTTAAACATAGAAAAATTGCTCCCCTTCAATCATAATTTAGAGATATGCAAATGAAAATTTCACTGAGACACTTTTTTTTCATCTATCAGGCTGTCAAAAATCCAAAAGTTTATATATTTTGTTGGCAAGATGTTATTAAGCATCTCATACATTATTAATGGTCATGGATATTGTAGTACATTCCCCATGGAGGGTTATTTCTGAATATGTATCCATATTACAAATGGACGACTTTTAATTTATACAAAAATTCTACTTCTGGGAATTTATCTTGCAGATATAATTGTACATGTGCAAAATGATGTTTGTATAAACTTGATTGCTTCTACACTGGTTATAATAGCAAAGGCTGGAATTAGACCAAAGATCCATTTATAGAGAACTGTCTTTAGCAAACTGTGGGGCACTCACACAATGAAATACTATGCACATATAAGAGAAAATAAAGGAGAAGATTTCTGTGTGCCCATATGGAAAGATTTTCTCTCTATTAAATGATATACTGAAATCCTCAAGACATTGTTTAAGGAGTAAAGTAAGATGTATAGAGTATGGAATCTGTGTAAAAAGAGAAAATAAGAATATATACTTGTTTCTGTTACACAAAAAACAAGGCACAAGAAACTAGAAGACATTACTCTTGTAAAAATGAATAGGAATTAAGTAGAATATTTTGCTGAATTTTTTAAATTGTTTGACTTTTATATTGTTTTGACTTACGCTACTGAATGGATAGCCTATTCAAACATTTATATAGTGTATATGTCAGTCATATTGAAATGTGTCTGACTTTAATAGTATCACTATAAACAGCCTCTAAGGACACCAAAATAAAACTCAAAACTGCTTCTTACAAATTATCCTGTCTCAGTTTTTTTCTGTTCCCATTAGGGCTTTTAAGTCTGACATATTTCTTCCTTTGACTTGGAGAAGAAGATAAATAACTGTGCTGATGATAGGCCTGAGGATTTGGGGTGTTCTGTCAACAACATGGAGACCACTGTTTCCCCATTAACTCTGGATATCTGTCGCTGAGATGCCAGATTTTCTTAATGCACTGAGTGTTTTACTCCATAGATCATTTTCTCAGCCTGCTGACAACACCCAAGTAGATCAGCAGCTGTCATGTCTCAGCCCCAAAGTGACTAAAGGTAGTAGCAATGTCTCGCATTGAGATGAATAGCTTCAGGATTCCAGTTATGGAAACCCTGGTCTCGACAATAAATTGCTCTTATATGTTAAGAGCTTATTTTCCTCAATTATAAATACTTTTTTGTTTGCTTTTTATTTTTTCTTAGAACATTTACTTAATTTTTAAAATTAAGCAGCACTGCATCATAGTATACAAGTTTCTGGTGTTCATCGTTGAGAATCAGCGCTTGTGTATTGTACTAAGTTCATAGTTAAAAATCTAACTCTGTCCTTCACCTTCATTGCCCCCTTTCTTGAATTACTCTCCTCGGTTCCCCTCTTCACTTTGTAACTACTATTTAGTCTTATAGTCCGGTAGGGTAAATGGATGTTATCAGGTTTTCCTGCCCTCCTGTCATTAGCATCAATGACAGACCCCCTGCAGTTTTATACCATGCCTGTGGCGGCACCTGGAATGGGGTGTGGGCATGCGTAGGTGGGCACACTTGTGCCAAGAGACTGGGTCTTTAAGGGCGGCTTCACAGGCATGCCAGCAATGGTGGAAGTGGTAGGAGAAGTAGCAGAGAAGCTCAACAGAAGTAGCAGTGGTGGAAGAAGCAGCAGCCCGAGAGTGTGAAGGTTTGTCGGGGCCTGGGAGGCCCGCCAAGTCTTCTGGCCTCTCAGCGCCCCTGCCTGCCCTGCACGTGGTTGCCTCACTACAAATGATGCAGAAAGATCAATAACACTCTGAAAAAGCCACCGAGAGCTCCAGGACTCTTCCTTTACCCGTCTGCCCAAATCATGGAGAACCAGCCCTGTGCCTTCCTGCCACTACCAGTCCAAAAGGTTTTGTTTGTTTATTTGCTTGAGTTTAATTTATGTTTGTTTTCTCTACATTCCACATGAGTGAAATTATAATGTGTTTGTCTTTCTCTGTCTAGCTTATTTCACTAAACATTTCCTCTAGGTCTATCTCTGTGGTTACAAATTGCAGGATTTCATCTATTTTAATAGCTGAAGAGTTCAGTTGTGTATATATACCACATTTCCTTTATTCATCAATCGGTGGATACTGGTTATTTCCACTTAATGACTATGAGAAATTGTATTGCCATATACACGGGGATCTCTGTAGCTCTTCAAATTTGTGCTTTGTATTTTGGGGATAAATACACAGAAGTGGGATAACAGGATCATATGAAATTTCTATTTTGAACATTTTTGAAGAATTTCCGTGTTGATTTTCCATAATGGCTACGATAATTTTTGTTCCTACTAACAGCATCTAAAGGTTGTCTTCTCTCCACCTCCTCTCTGACAATTGTTTCTTGTCTTTTAGGTAATAGCCATTTTCACAGGTGTAAGGTGTCATCTCCTTGTTTTGATTTGCACTTCCCTAAATAATAAATGATGAACACTGGCCACCTGTATGATTTCCTTGTAGAAATACTTATTCAGATCCACTGTCTTGAAAAATCAGATTGTTTGATTTGCGTTGTTGAGTTTTATGAGTTCTTTGTGTATTTTGGATATAATTCATTGTTGGGTGAATGATTTACAAATATTTTCTCCCATTCAGTAGGATATCTTTTTGTTTCAATGAAAGTTTCTTTCACTATACAGAAGCTTTTTGTTTAAAAAAATTGTTCATAAAAGAACTGGAGTGTAGGCCAGAGGTGCAGGGGTTGAGGGGTGAGAGGACTCACCAGAGACAGAATGAAAGAGTGGGGAGCAGAACAGGTGGATCTACTGAAATAATACACTGCTGAACGGAGCAGCAGATGGGACAGGAGAGGTCTGCTGCACCATATGGGTCACTTCCCTGGCCAGAGAGTAAACTCATGTCTGAATACTACTGTTCAGTACAATGTTAGAAGTCCTAAGTAGACTAATTAGACAAGAAAAGAATATAAAAAATATCCAAAGTAGAAAAAAAGAAGTGGAAGTATCTCTATTTGCAGATGACATAGTAATGTTCATTGAAAATTTTAGACTCCAGTAAAAGGTATTTAAACAATGAACACAATTTAAGTACAAAGATCTGTTGTTTCTACAGCAGAAAGATAAATCAGAAAATAATTTATGACATTTAGATATCTCGAGCTTATTTTATATATTAGTCAATTTTATAAATTCTCCAAGCTAAATATAAGAATTCTTAAATACAACTATGCAGATGAAATAAAATAAAGTGTGTAACTTGCTGTAGGTATATGAAACACAGCTAGGGTTCTGATCTGATGGGTCAATTTCTAGTTCTGAAGGAGAGAAGTTCTAATATCAGGTGGCACAAACCTGGGATAGGTGAAGTTGGGAGTAGGAGGTGGGAGAATGTTTCTACTTGCCTATCTTGCCAGTACTTTCCAATATGATTTCTTTAAACCCATCTCCTAAAGGCCTTCAAATGTGCTGTCTCTTCTCTCTAAAAGTTGCTGCCCCTGATCTGTGAATGACTCTTGCCTACGTTCAGATTTTACCTCTTGAGATATACTTCTATTTCTTCCCCACACCCACCATCACACTATCACATCTACTTATTTTATCTTTCTTTTCTATAATTTTTTAAATTAAGATTACATTAGTTTATAACTCTGTGTGATTCAGAAATATAGGATCTCACCTCTTCCGGTGTATCACTCCACAGCTATCACCAAAATATCCATAGTCTTGATCTCATTAACAGCACTAAGTAGTCTCATTCCTTCATTTGCTTTTTTGCTTATCACATATTTTCCCTTTTCTCCTGCCATCTGATAGACTATAAACTTCAGAAGGGCCAGGAACTGATCTGTTTTGATCTCCCACATATTCTCAGTGTCTAGGTCAGTGTCTGACATTTTATAAACATTAATAAATGTTTATTGCATGAATAAGTGGAAGATTAGGCGCCATGTCTGATTGCATTTTGTATGCAAGCGTAGCAAGTTGAAAACATTTACTGAATACTCATTCAATGAATAAATAAATTCCAATGAAATTTCCATTAGTCATTGACATTGCCTTTGAAAATACCTAGTATGGCAAAGAAGGACTGACTTGACCTTGATTGGTCAGTGATCTCTCTTTTCTATCATACTTGGGATAATCATTGAGTGCTCTGAAATTCTGAAAAAAGCTTTCTAAGTTTAGTATGTGTTAAGAAGAGCCAATATAAGTTAATGAGCTAATCAGCTTAGAATATCAGAGAGCTTATGTTTTATCCATGTAATTTCTGTCTTGAGAATCAATAGAACTAATATTACACATAATCTATTTTTCCTCCAATAATGGATTTAAAAATCAATCACACAAAATTATTTGATACCAATATTTCTTTAGGTAGTTCATTATCATTTCATATCATTTTTATAAGTTTTAAAATATATTCTTAAAATTGTATAAACAACTTGAGCTTATTGTGATGAGCAGAGCCCTGATTGGGTTCTGACCAATGCCTAGATTACTCTAGGTGACCGGTTTAAATCACACATGGTAACCACCCCATGCTTTTGGCCAGGACTGGGGATGGAGCTTGATGATGAAACTCTTCCCTTATTAAGGATAATGGTCATGTTGAGAATGATAATGGGGAGACAGAGCAGGTCGTTGAAAAGATACCTATCAGATGCCTCGTTCATATTACCTAAAGTTCAAGTAGCACTTCAGTTCTTTTATCCTTTTAAGATGAGCAACTAGCCTAGACAAATGACCTCATCAGTTTTCTTCCAGAAAACAGAACAGGTTCCTACTCATTCTTCTCCCTTGTCTCAGGCTTGCTTTGATCTACTCTCAAGTCCCCCATATTGAAATAAGATTCTCAGTTTCTATAAGTATAAAGAATTGTGAATGTCAACATTACTGACAAGGGACTTATCATACAGATCCACAAAGAACTAACCAGACTAAACAGAAAAAAAGAAAACAACCCAGTCAAAAAATGGGCAAAAGA
>JAGFMF010011756.1:2942230-2993857 GCA_019455555.1 Galemys pyrenaicus | reverse complement strand
GAGGGACTGAGGTGATGGTGCACTGGTGAGATGGTGATGGGGAATACATGGGGATTACAATTAATGGCAAGTATATGTAAATTTCAAAATATTTTAATTGAAAAAAAAAAAGAATTGTGAATGTTACAGAAAAAGCACCACAAGAATAATCAAAAAAATAGAACATTGTACTACAGTACTCAACATAGGCATCCTTTGTCCTAAGAGAAGTATTTCAGAATGTGCTCGGGCTTCAGCTCTATCAGATGTCAACCTATAGCTTTTGAGTCAGGGCTTCTCCTCTCCATATCGCTTATGGAAATGAGTCTTAAAATCCATTTTAACATTGCTCTGTATTTTTTTTTTCCAGCAATGTCTTAATTAAAACCTCTTTCACTTAATGGAAAAAGCTATTTGTAATTTCTTAAAAATCCTTAACGAGTCTATGGATTAAAGTATTAGGGATTATTCTTCTCAATTAATGACATTCCAGTTGAGCTGGCATTAGCCTAATCTTTTAAGTTTCTTCACATTGTTAGTACTCTATTAAACATCTTTAAATTACAAAACTCCATTTTATTATTATAGAAGCAGAGAAATAACCTTTGTGTCTATGTATTTAGAACTTCTTAGCAGAAAAAGGTGTTTTCCAAACATTTTAATCTAGATTCTGTCCCACAATTGTCTTATGCCTGGTCACATTATCTTGCTTTTCCTTCTTCCACATGGCCCCAACAAAATATCAAACAAATCTTGATCCTGTCCAGGGACATGGCCACTGGTCCCTTACTCCTATTTGGGATTCTGGCACATAGTAAGTTGAAAAAAATCCTCGTTGAACTGAAGTGAATTTCATCTCCCCATCCTTTGCCGTATCACGTTCCTCACTCTCATCAAAAATTGATTCCAATTTCTTACAGAAAATGAATTCAATGAATAAGTAGTTCTGTCCTTACTCTCCTTCTTCATATCCCCATAGCATTGATTTATCCATATTCTAAAATGCCTTTCAGGATGTGTTACCCAATAACTGGTGTTAAGAACAATCAAAAAACATAGATAATTAAATCAGTTCTTTACACCTTTGCAGATATAAATTTTGATAGACAAGAATGCTAAATTAAAAAAAAATAAGTCTAGAAGGAGCCATTAGTGAATTTTATATAGTGATACAAAAAGGTTTTCTAACAAAAGCAGCTTGACAAACTTTATCATATAAACCTTCTTAATTGGTTTAAACAAAAACTTCAAAAGTAAATTGTATTCATTGTAGAAGCAATTGTGGAAAAATATTTGTGATGTGATAAAAGGTTTATTTCCTTAAGTAATGAAAATCTCTTACAGATTCGAAATAAAACAGATTTTAAGGCCTCAAGTGAAAAATGGATGAAGCACATTAACAGGCAATACATAGAAAAGAGAATTCAAATGTCTAATAAACATATGGAAAAATGTTCCACCTCACTAGCAATCACAACAATAAAAGCAAATTAAAAAGGGGCTGTGTTGTGGTGGCGTCATGGGGAGGTTACAAATAGACAGAGAATTATTTTTACTATCCCAGGTTGATTTTTGCTTCAAGGCAGAACCTTTCTCATTTTAATGGTGAATATTAAAAAACCCTTTTGTAGAGCATCTTAAAGATGCATGTCAGCTTTGGAAATTATCCAAAGGAAGTAATTCATGTGGCCAAAATATTAGCTAAGGATATTCATATAAGCATTTTACATAATAGCATAAGAATTGACAACCACCTAAACATTCGAGTTGGGAAATGGTCAATATGTTATCTATCCATAATCATGCATCTCTGAGGTTCCTGAGTAATACGAGTGACTAAGGATCTGTCTTTTATGCTATAGAATTTTCTCTTTCACATTGGAAAGATTTTACACAAATATCTCTTTACTATTTTGCTATTTTACGAAACTGCATGACTACTTCAATAATGCTTATTGTATATAACTAAGAATCTCACAGAGAGCTCAAGATCACAGCTGCACACGTCAAATCTGGTCCTGTGATAGTCTGAGGCTCAGGGTACATTAGTCTCCATACTAAATGGCCTTAATCATAGGCTTTCTAGTTTCAGTAGTAAAATTTTATATTTGTGTAATAGCTACTTCTTGAGCATAGTCTATATGCTAATGTGGGTTGGTCCTACAACCAAATTCTTGCTTGAAACTTCTAATATGTGATGAGCTTGAAAACTACATGATCAACTCAGTAAAAATCATGTGTAAATGAGAATAAATAGACTATGGGACAAGTCTGAGGAATTCTCTTAAGAATAAATTATGTAAGTTTAATGCATCAATCTTGTAACACTTATCTAATGTGTATTCTATTAGACGCAATTGTCATATAATTAAATTTTACAAAGACAATGTGCTATTACATTTCTTAGCCTCAGTATTTAAAAATAACTTATGCAAATTCCAAATACAGTTACTAAGTTTTAGAACCTTGATGAGAAAAGTACAAGATAGCATAGTAAGCATTGTCATACCACTAAAGAATGACTGACTGCAGAATACCTGGACATGAGATAGGTAATTCCTCTTTTCCTGTAAATCAAACATTACTCTAGCAAAGCTAATCTAAGGCATTGGAAGTCAGATAGTAACTACCTTTAGAAGCCAAATAATGGGAGGGAAATGGAGGGACTTCTAAGTAACTAGTAGTGTTCTCTCTTGATCAGTGTTTGGTTACTTAAATTATTTCATTCTCTGAGAATTCACTTGACTACACACTTATAATTTGGGAAGATCTTTGAATGTATATTGCACATCAATAAAAAGTTTACTATACAAAATTAGGTCTTTCTAAAGTTTTTGTATTTGTAACTGAGCTTTAAATTTTGCCTTTGGGTTTAAAAATTTAACAATTAACAATTCATATTGGTTTCTTAGCAACACTTTCCTTTAGTGACTTACATCATAAACGTAAGACTATGCCCTAAGTAGTTTAGCTAGAAATACTCAGGTCAGGGATGGCCAATCTGTGGCAGACTTGCCCATTTCCCATGCACAGTGAAGGTAGACATTATTAATCAATGCCAGCTTCTTTTCTGAGGCATGGCGTTTGCCTCAGAATTTCCAGTACTACATCCTAATTATTTAGAGTTGACTTGTGAGGGCAAACCTATTTCCCATCTCTGATGAAGGCACTAAGGCTATTTCCATGGAGGTTAAATTACAGGTTTGTAGCATTAGGTGATAAAAGAGTTGGAGGAATGATCTACTTCAGTGTTGCTTCTGTGGTAGCAGCATTTTGGGATCACTGGGGGAGCTTGTTAGACATGCAAATTTTCACTCACCTCTCTAACCTCCACCAACCAGATACTGAAAATTTGGGAATATGAATGAGAATTTTTAACAAGCCTTCCTGTGATTCTGGTGGGTGGTAATGTTTGAGAACCATTGCGCTAGTCGAGTCCCAGAGGTTTTTGCTGATAAAGAATTTTGTCAGCAATTCGGAAAGGTTATCCATGAAATTAGTTGCCAAATAGAAACAAAACCCGATTTCCTAACTCCTAGTTTCTAGAGTGGATAGCAAGCACAGAGAATTGTGAGAAAACCTCCTTCCAATTTGCTGCCTGAAATCTCTAAGTGGCAGTTTTTGTCATCTTTTGGGGGCCACTCCTCCATAATTCTTATGTGTTTCTGGTATAGAAGCTTGGGTGAGCTTATAATCAGGTCTAGCAAGAGCTCCCCATGATCCTCTCACTTCTGTCAAGAACACAAGGACCAGAGACCATTTGTACCTAAAACTGTCAAAGTCTTCACTATCAGCCTGTGCAAAAAAATAAAAAACTTGTCTGAAAATGTCAGCATAGAGAAAAGTGGAAGTAAGAAATGGACAGGGAAGACAGATCAAGTTTTCATGACATTGTTTCAGCTTCAACTCCAGATCTAGCTGAAACTGGAAAATAAAGATTTGCACATTTCTGTCATGTAAATGCCGCTGTACCCACCTCGTCTTTTTGCTTTGCCTGAGCCAAATTTGATTTGGTTTTGTATTCCTTAAAACCAAAGAGCTCTGATTGGTTCTTTGGCCACATGTATTATTTTGATACCATGCTTAATCACAGAAAAATGTGGATTGTGCAGCATGAAGTTTCCCAGGGCTCATTTCAACAGATGGCCCTTTAGAATGCTCAATACCGCTTAACCCTGTGATACAAGGTCCCCGAGGACACTGATGGGACTACGAATACACTGTAGTCCATGTTGCTGCAAGTATATAATCAGAACAGAGTTCTGGGTAGCCATATCACTCTTCATTTCATAACAATGGAGTTCTCTTTTTGTATGTGCACTGAAACATATTAACCTGGAACTAAACAATTCACAAAGGTCAGTGTTTTTTTTCAAGACTGATTTCCACAGCTGTGTAAAGGTCCGTCCTATCTCCCTCTGCTGAAAATCTTGTTGGAAGAGTAAGATAGAGTACTCCTTCACAACCATGTACTTACTCCCTCTTCTCTAATTTCCTTTATCCTCTGACACCCTGGGATCCGTGGAACTTAGTACTTAACAGTGTTATCTCCTGAAGCCAGGGATCTCTAACCCCATCCCTACTGCTACCCTGAAAAGATCTCCCTCCTTGCAACCACACTCCGTGTCTGCCAGAATGAGCACCTGGTTCCTCTCATAGCTCTCCATTTCCACCTCCCCTTTCCCTTTGTGGATTCCTCATCCTCTAACTTGTTCATTAGTTGTTGCTCTTCCTTTGGATCCTTTTCTCAGTTATTGTTCCTTACTTCATCATTTTTCTCTGACTGACCTTTCCCTTTTCTATGAATTCATACACCACCAAGTCTATAGATCTAGTCTGGACTTCTTTTTTCTCAGACTAAATGTAAACAAAGTATCCCGCAGGATTTTAAATTTAACATGCCCAGAACTCAAATGATGATCATTATCTCTCCAATCTTTAAATCTTCCCTGCCCTGCTCATATCCGTCAAATTGATCCCATGTAAGCTATAACTCTGCCTTATCTTTCTGCTTCAATATGTTCAATGGTCCCTAATGTCTGCAGGAAGAGACCAAGGGCATAGGGGCACATAAACGCCTTGCTTGGCTCTTGTGCCCTCAAGGAGTCTGAACTGGACTCTGTTTTTCTCATACTGAGTTAAGTCTTGATTTTGTATTTTCCCTGAAATCTCTCCCACTCTACCTCCCCTTGGTTCTTCTGTCACATCTGTTAAGAATCAGCGGAGATGTGGCCTGGCCTAGGATGCCATTCCTAACTCCTCCCACCTGCACTGGGATTTTATTAACTGGATGTGTGTCTCCCTTTCTGTGCACGCTACACTGTTTTCATCCTGTGCTCATAGGTCTGCCTCTGCTTTGATCTGTGGACTCCTGAGAGCAGGAACTTTGGCTATTCACTTTTGTAACTGATTCAGAGTAAAAGCTCAGAGAGTGTTTCTTGAATAGATGAGTCAGAGCATTGGTTAGGTCTTTAATGCATGCAAGTCCAGAATAATCATTTATCAAAAGTATGCCAGTGATAGACCTATTTACTTGGAGCTATTTAAATGGGCTGTCATCTCTGCCACCAGGATCACCAGAGTGTCATTAGCCCTAATTATCTTCCTGAATTTAATTGATATGAATCAAAGTAGAGCATTAAAGGAGGTATTTTATTCCTCTACTCTTTCCATAATAGCATGCCACACTGTTGAAAATTCATAATTACAGCATTGTGGCCTGAGAAGCTGAAAAGTAGTTTTTCTAGAGGGAAGTGTTTTCAGGTATACCACGTGTTTAAAAAACAAATTAAGAAGCTTCTTAGCAAAATATAATCTTTCCTTTTATTTGTTTCTATCTAATGTTATTTAATCCATGAAAGCTATATGGATCAATGAAAGACACTATAAATGTTACTGCTGAAAGAGCCCTGCAGGAAGAGGTGAATTAGAACCCATCAATCACCCAACCAAAAGGTATTCAAAGGTATGCAAAAGGTATTCAAAGTGAACTGTTGAGTTATAATGAAAAGGGTCGCACAACCCAAATAGAAAGAGCACCCCAAGTGCCACAGCTGGAGCCAGTGACACTAATCCAGACTTAACTCATCAACAAAACTGAGCAGGGAGAGGGAGTGACCTTTTTCATTTCATAGTTTGTGAATATATTGATAAGGCCTAATTTTCAGGGATCTAAGCATACCAAGCTGGGTGAATGAAGAACAATTACATTTATATCTGTGCAGTAGAGCCACAGGAGCCCACTGCTAAGTCCTGGCCTCTTTCAAAAATACTGTCATTTGGTGAACATGTAGGGCCCAGATGCTTTTCATATACTCTAATGTCTACCAGAAGCCTATGAATTAGTACTGTTAGGATGACACATTTCACAGATGATGAAACTAAAACCTAGGGAGACAGAACGACTTGCCTGAAGTGTGTAAGAGGCAGAGCCAGAGTTGAAGCCCAGACAGTTGGACTCTCACCAATGCCAAAATGTGGTTGTACTAGCAGCATCAGCAGCATGTAGGAGCACTGTTCAAAAATCAGACTCATGGCTCTACTCCAGATCTACAGAACCAGAAACTCTGGACGTTGGTCCAGCAATGGGTGCTAAGTATTCCTCCAGGGATGTCAAATGCACTTAAAGTTGAGAGTGATTGTATTGTATGGTAATATTATGCGTTGAAGCAATGCCTTTCTCTTTTTTAACATACATACAAATTATCTGGAGAATTTCTTGAAATGCAGATTCTGCCTCAGTAGATCTAGGATAGGATCTGAGATTCTGCATTTCCAACTAGTTCCCAGTGATGCTAATATTGCTGGTAAATGGACAGTGCTTTGTGTTATAAAGC
This sequence comes from Galemys pyrenaicus, assembly GCA_019455555.1. Lineage (NCBI taxonomy): Eukaryota > Metazoa > Chordata > Mammalia > Eulipotyphla > Talpidae > Galemys > Galemys pyrenaicus. Next base: position 2,987,042 of record JAGFMF010011756.1, on the reverse strand, counting down.
ACTAGAATGTTAAGTTTCAGGAAGTGAGACCAGCTTTGCTCTCTCTTGTAATTTTGTGTAAAAGAGCACTGGACACACACTTAGTGGTGAATGAGCACACGCATTGTGTGTCAGTTTGGCTGCATGTCTGAGTTTGGGATTGTTGATTCAATGTGAATCTACAACAGACTTGAAATGTCTCTTCTTCACCTGCATAGTCAAAGTTCTAATCACACTATCCATTCATTTACCCTTAGGAATTGGCACATGGCCCACTCTCTCGACAGTTGAGGGCATGTGGCACTTCTGATTTCTCAAGGGCAAGTGAACATAGCACATGTTCTGGAGAAGTCAAGAGATAGAATGCAGGAAAGGAAACTGGAGAGAATGCATCAAAGTCTGAAATGGTGTGACAAAAAGGAACACCTAAGAGATCGATTGCTTGTAGTTGTCTGAGCCACTGAATATTGTTCAAATACCCTCCCACCCTTGGGTTATGAGTTGGGAAAATAATGAACCTTCTTTTCTGCTAGACTGGCTCAAAACTAATAGAGGAATTCCAACCTACGTTGATGTAAATATTATAAAACTATTTTTAACAATGAAAATTTTAATTAACCTTGAATGAAGAGTTAATTAATTGATAAAGTATTTGAAGAGAAGACTGACATAAGCACAGAAATGAGAATTATAAAGAAAGCTGCTTAGATATAGCTTTTAGTGAGCAAAAGGGGAGTAATTTTCTCTAAATCCTTAACAAATGTCAGGTAAAGAAATCAAGGGACCTCCCTGGTTAAGTCATAGCACAATGAAGCTATCACTAGCCACTGCAACACTTAGATCCCCAGCCAGGGAGGGAACCCACATGGCATAGCAGACCTCTCCTGTCTGGCCCACTGCCCCCTCAGCAGTGTATTTCAGTCAATCTGCCTGTTCTGCTCCCCTCTCTGTCTCTGATGAATCCTCTCACCTCCCCGTACCTCTGGTCTGCACCCCAGCTCTTCTATACATAAATAAATTAATCTCTTTTTTTTTTAAAGAAATCAAATACTTCGTAAATAGCTTGTGAAACACAAGGTGCTATCTCTTCCTAAGTAAAACACTTGAGCACAGTAAGTTCTTTAAGTACCCGGGTTGACTGAACATTGATAAATGTGATGCATTGATTTCAATGGTCAGACTGCAGTGATTTACAGGAAATAATTCCAAAAATTGATTTTGGAAACATTACAAAACTCAGGACTAGGACTTTAGCATGTTGTTTGTTCTGCTAGAATTCTCCAGCAGAATTGAGAATAATGTTTGTTGTATTTAAATGGTGATATAAATATTACTTTAAGTTTGATTAAAATTTAAATAAGTTGTAATGAACAAATACAACAGTTCTTTCAGATATTTTGATCACATTTAAGAGATTGAGCAATGGTGTGAGAGAAAATGACTTCCAGGCATTCTCAAAATTACTACTTCAACTAAAATTCTTTGAACTAATATTCATAGAATATTTATGTAACTGGGACAACTTAGCATTTTAAACAATGAAATATCTTCAAGGCATTATTCTAAAAGGAGGAATATATACCATGAATACTGTTAGAATTTCATGACTGGTTGATCAGGGCAACTTTTGAAGTAAAAATCTGATGATCCTTTAATGAACAGTCTTCCGTATGATTAGTATTATGGCTCATAAATCCAATCTATGAAATGCATAACCAAAGTTCTACACACATACTACCATTTTTTTCATTACTTTTGTCAGACTTGCATAATCACCTTTACATTGACTATTTTTTAGAACAGTTTTTGATTCATAGCAAAATTGAAGGGAAGGTACAAATATTTCTCATATATTCTTGTTCCTATACAAAGGTACTTTCCCCATTATCAACATCTCCCACCAAAGTGGTACATTTGTTATAGTTAATGAAGCTACATGGATACATCATAATCACTCAAAATCCATAGTTTACATTGTAGTTAACTCTTGAGATTGTATAGTCCATAGTTTGGAAACATGTGGAATGACAAGTAACCATCACTATGGTATTATACATCCTCTGTTCTGCATCTATTCATTCCTCCTCACATTTTCCCCCAACCCCTGGCAACCACTGACTTTTTTGTTATCTTCAGTCTTACCTTTTCCAGAATGTTACACAGTTGGAATCATACAGCATGGAGATTTTCCAGATTCTTTCACTGAGTAACATGCTTTTAAGATTGCTCCATGTCTTTTCATACCTTGACAACTTATTTCTTTTTTTAATAAATTTATTGTTATTGAAGTATTCTTGCCAGTGTTTTGACAGTATATGACTTCCCGCCTCAGGTGTGGTCACCGTAGCCCCACCACCACTGAAGCACCCATAGTCCTCCATTGTTCTCTGTCCTTTACTCCACCACTTGCCCTCCAATCCCAGCTCCACCCATGCTTACCTTCACCCTCACCCTCTGAAAGCCAGAGAGATTTATGGACAGCTTTCAAGGATTGGCTTTAAAGACTGTCTTTGTCTGACACTTTGTTTGGTTTTTCTATATTCCATTTATAATTAATTTCTTTCTAGTACTATATAACTTTCAACTCTACCACAGTTTATCTATTAACATACTGAAGGAAACTTTTGTTGCTTCCAAATTTTGACAAACATGAACAAAGTCGTCATAAACATTTGTGAACACATAAGTTTTCAACTCTTTGAGTAAACACCAAGGAGCACAATCATGGGATCATTTAAAAGGAAAATGTTTAGCTTTGTAAGAAAGCACCAAAATGCATTCCAAAATTGCTCTAACATTTTGCATTCCTTCCAGTAATGTATGAAAGAGAGTTCTGCTGGTCCACACTCTTGTCAGCATTTGATATTGTTAGTGTTCCTGATTTTGGTCATTCTAATAAGTATATAGTGGAATTCGGTTTTGTTTTAATTTGCATTTCTCTGAGGACATGATATAGGGCATCTTTTCATATCCTTGTTTCTCACCTACATATCTTCTTTGTTGAGGTGTCTGTTAGGGCATTTGCCCTATTATAAAATTAGATTATTTATTTTATTATTGTTGAATTTTAAGAGTTATTTTATTCAATTCTTTATCAGACGTATCTTTTGCAAGATTTTCTCCCAATCTGTGACCTGTATTCTCATTTTTGTGACATTTTAATAATCCAGCTTATCAAATAATTCTTTAACTAGTTTGTGCTTTTGGTATTGGAACTAAAAGGAATCTGTATCTAGATTCTTTCTTTTTTTCCCCATGTGGATATACAGTTATTCCAGCACTACTTGTTGAAAAGACTATCTTTGCTCCTTTGCATTGTCTTGGTTCCTCTGTCGAGGTCAGTGACTATGTAGAATTGACTTCTGAGCTCAGAAGTATAATTGTAGACCCAACTAGAAGACTGTAAGCCAGTACTGGCCCAGTGAACATCACCTCTATGTTATCTGGCATTACCTCCATGTTGAGGCTAACTGGGACTGGATATAGCCATGAGAAAAACAGTAAGAACTGCACACTTAGAGTAAAGGAATCTTTTTGACATTACATTACATAATATGCCAAGTACCTCTCACTGCAGCACAGTCACATGTGGTTTGATTATGGAACACATTCTGAAAAATGTGTAACTAGTTGATCATGTTGTTATGTGCATAACACAGAATATAATCACAAAATCAAATGGCATATACCTGACTACTAGGTTATATGGTATAGCCCCTTGGGACCAGTATAGTCATATATGTGATCCAGTCACTGTTGACCAAAATGCGTCTAAGACCACGTGACTGCAAAGATTCTGATATGCTGCCATGTCTCCTTTCGGCCGAGTATTTAATTCTCCAGCAGCTAGGGGTGTTGCCAGGAGAAAGTTCTCAGATGACAGTGCCTCAGAACAAAGAACAACACTTTCTTCAAGCTCACAACCATGTCCCAGGGTAGTCAACACCAATGACTAAACTGTGGTAATATTAAGGTACAGCTCCTTAGTCCCAAAAAGGGTTCCTTCTAAAGGGTCATTTTAGCCTCAGAACAAATGAAATTGTCATTGGAAATGACTGGATCCAGATTAACTTCTGCTGCTATTTTGTTTCTTAGTTTTCTTTCCACAGTTGTTAACACACCCTAATAAGCTCCTGCAAGTTACTCTACCTGTCAGAATCTGCTTCTTGGAGAACTGAGTCTGTAACAGTAATCCAAGGTCTCATTGAATTACTGTCTTTATGGAGAATCAAGAGTGGAGGTTATAGAACTGAAACTCAAGTTTCTAGGACAAGAGTCTAACATAAGTTGTGGTATTAACAAAAAATGGCCCTAAATTCTTACTGCCTGAACAGTGATCCGCACTTTCTTCTCCCTGCAGGAGGTGTTATATTACCTATCTGTGAGAGGAGGGGGCTGTCATATCACAAGACCCCGAATTCTTCAGGTGTTGAGCAGTAGGCAATATTAGAGAATTCCTATAAACAGCTGAAATGCTAAACCATGTATTCCAAACGAAGATAATATGACAATTTACCTAATAGGCAGCTTTCTCAATAAAATAAGATCCATTCAATGAATTTGTTTACCAGAGGCTCACTATGTGCTATCCATCTTCTGGGAGCTAACCATAAATAAACCACAGTTTAAGAAAAAGATCCGACAGTCACTTGTTACACAGGAATGGGTTACACTGAAATGGGTTGTCCACTCTTACACTTCGAAAGCATGAGTATGGCTGCTTGATATGAGAAGTAGGAAGTGTTCTGCTATTTACATGAGTACATGTAAAATGTCATCTATTGTGTCACCCCACTGTTTGATACTTTCAACAAAATAAAGAGACATGAGTTTTACCTGTGTTGGTTATGAAGCTCCCTGAATTATGTCTTTAATTTTTTCCTATAATAATGCTTCACCAGGAAGCCAAGAAGCATTACCTTTCTGATTGTTACCTTTCATGGGATTGCTAGTCCTTCAAAGTAGAGAGGACCTACAGAAGGACTAACCTAACCTCCGTAAATCACAAAAATCCCCTCCTATAATTCTGACAGCTATCATACATGCAGGAAGTAGTTTTCTCTGCTTCCTTTGTTCACTTCCTTTGATCACTAGTGTGATCTTCAGTACAAACAATTGGGCACATTGTGTTTTGAGAAGTGATAGTCCACAGGGTACATTTCTGGGATGTAAAGATGCTTCTAGAAAACTTGGAAAGTCCCAATGCCACATTTATGTAGGACATGCTCATAAAGCAGATGTTTTCTAGTTTTAATTTTTGGAACTCCCAGATGGATTAGGTTAAATATCTCTAAGTATTATTCATAATTGCTACAGTAGGTAATTTGTGCTTCTGGTATCAGTAATTTAGAGTTATTAATGAAAATAAAAGCTAATTAAAAACAAATTCTAAACTCAGGCAGAGATAAAAATATGAAGTATTCAAGGGTGTCTTTTATCTAAATTTTCTCTTTCCATTGTAAAAGACAATTACTTTGGTTATAATATGGGGGGAAAAAACTAGATTGTCACACAAATTCTCATATTGTACATTCATTGAGCATACCTGCAAACCTTCAATAGCCAGCTTGAGGATTGAAGGTGTCAGTTTAGAAGCTTGCTTGAAGGAAAAATTACTCCAGTCTATAATTAAAATGAAACCATTGATCTGAAGCTCTGGATCTTCAATAAGGACTTCCAAGGATAGCAGAATGGCACGGAGGATGTCTGTGAAGGAGTTCCTGCAGCCAGAATGGAAAGGAAAGGCTGGAGTGAATATCAGCAGGTGATAGATGTTCTGTGCAACAGCGATGGCCTCCCTGTGCACTGCTCTGTGAGCCCAGCCTGTAGGGCAATTTGGTGTCCTGCACCCAGAATGACCAAAAACACATCAGATAAACTTCATGGAAAGAAAGATTTGAGACTCCTAAGATGGAAGTCTCCTATTGATCTGGCCACACCAGCACCCCAGTCTTGGGTGCTTCTGTGGGTCTCTGTGCTCTTCTATCACAACATTATTGGATTTCATTAAATATAGCCTTTATTAGCCTTTCTCCCTCACAGAACTCTAGTATCTTTTAGGGCACAGTCTGGGTTATAATACTTCGCTTTTATGAAAGACTTACATTAGAACCTGTTTTCGCTAACTGAAATAAATCCAAAAAGGAGTTATGTTCTTTCTTTTTTAAAAGATTTACTTATTTATGCATATAAGAACTGGGGTACAGTCCAGAGGTGTGGGGAGTGAGAAGACTCATCAATGACAGAGTGGGGAGCAGAACAGGTAGATGGATTGAAATACACTGCTAAGGGGAGCATTGGGTGAGACAGGAGAGGTTTACTGTGCCATGTGTGTCCCCTCCCTGGTGGGGTATCCAACTCATGCTGCAGTGCCTGCAGATGCTTCAAGGTCCAGTGCTTAACCCCCTGCACCACCAGGGAGTCCCAGGATTTATTCTCCTATGACAAAAGTTGAAAAACACAACTATGGTTAGCTTTTTTGGTGACAATTGTTCTAGAGGTAGTGACGACCCAAGCCCTGCAAGTGCCAAACTCCAAACTCCCTCCCTGGAAAATCCTTTCTAAAAGATGAGAACTTATCATATGATTCTTGCTTTTACTATATGCTAGTACTATTTTAGGTGGTATGTGTTAGTTGGTAGGTTAATTTTAGGGTTTGAGAACACTAAAAAATATTTCCATATAAATTAATGGTAACTGCTTCTCCACTCTGCACCATTTGTTAATGGAACCATTGACTTGCATACTAGGAACACTCAACTTTCAGGTGGCGGGGAACCTGTATGCCCTATTCAATGAATCATTGCTAAACGAATGATGTGAGGTGCTTATTTTGATTAAACCTCTTATTCCTTTTGTGTGTTTAAAATCTTGCTAAAGGTATAAAAATATCCCTGCAGTTGATGCTATTTTTTTAGCTTCAATTCATGGATAGAGAAAAATAAAGCAGGAAGAATAGCTTATTTTCACTAAAGGTCTACAGAGTGTGATTCAGAAGGAAATCACTTTAGTACATCAGTAACTATGACAACAGACAGACCTGAATACAAACTAGAGCGACAGTTCTCCAGGGTTGTATGTATTCTTTCCTCCACATTATATATTCCCACTCACCAGTGGATTTTTCTTTTAAATAATTTTCAGACATGAAGAAATGATGGCGTATTCCTTCTGCTAATTCTCCCCAGAGTGATCTGAGCTGTAAGTCTAAAATATGACAACATCTCTAAATCCAGTGTCTGTTTTTGTAAGTAGAAAAATGCAAGCAGGTCTGACCAAGGATGGTATTCTGTGTTATTTCATTTAGGCTATCATTAAAATAAGAAGGTATTTACTGAAATTGATCAAAAGTCAGTATGAAATGAGATTTTTCAGCATTTCAATTTGGTTCAAATTTCAACCAAGAATAATAATTCTAGATTAAAAATCAGGAATATGAGTAAGAATTTGTTAAATGCCTATTATTAGCTCACTGTTGTTTCATACTCAAAATTACTAAACAGTATGTCCTATTCTACTTTCAAAGAGCCCTTAACTTTTTGAGATTTACAGCATGAGTTGAAAGATATCAAAGACATTTGAATTGTCAGGGAAGAATTTAGGAATGAATAAAGGTTAGGGATAACTCTTGAAGAATGAATAAGATTTTGATACATAATGGAGCGGGGAGTAAGACATTCCAGAAGAGAGAAGTAAATCAAGTGAAAATTAAAATTATATACCCCTCTTCTAGTACTTCTAATTGAAAAATTATTTCTTTTATCAAGTTAAAATTGTCCTCCCTTTAGTCCATTCACTACATGTAGTTCTGTTACAAATAGAAAAAATTCAGATCTTTTTCATGGTCCACACTTTAAAAAAAACTTTAGTGGCTATTTCTCTTATGAAATGGTTTTAAATACTGTTCTCATTGGTTTCTTTCACATATACTGACTCTTTAAATATTAAAAGATAAAAGATTCTTACTAAGGGAATTTTCACAGCTTTATCTTGTTTTTGCATTCACATTGAAGTGTGATCTAAAGACTCAAGTTATTCTTAAAGATACACATTTGTATTGGGAAGAAATATTGATTTAAGTGGAGCAAAAATTATGAGTTCAGGCAAGTCCAAGTGGAAATATCCATGCCTAATAGTACACTGGAGGCAACCATTAGGGAATTAGTCTGACTCTGGAAAAGCTTTCTTAGGGCAAGTATATATAAAGAAAATTAGGACTGAAAGACTAAGCCTTAGGTAAAGCTTAACACACAATTGAGATTGAAAGAAGAAGAAATGTGGAAATGAAAGATGGGAAGATTGAGGCAGTATTGTGTCTTTAAAAAAAAACAAAGGTAGAACATTTCAGGAAATAAACATGTAATAGATCGATTTACTTCACCACTGACCCTAATTCTTCACAGTTGAACCCAGTCTAAATAAGCTCCACCTAACCCCACAGATGTATGAACAACAATAAAATTAAAATATGGTTTCTTTTAAGCCTGTGAGTTTGGGGGTGGTTACCCAGCAATTGCTGTCCAATTCCAGGGGAAATGATTCAAGTTCAATGCCTTGACCACATGATGATTTCAGTTCTTTCCCTCAGTTCAAGTGGCTCAGCACTGAGGGAGGCTTGTGACACTGGCAATCTATAGCAGCATTCTACCCATTACTAAATGATTGCAAAAAATTCATTCCATACTTGCCTATTCTGCCACCTCTTTTGGCTGAGGAACTTGAGAAGAGTAAACACTAGAAAAGTATAAAAATATCCAGAAAAGTGAGCACATGCTAGTAGTTACTGGGGAATCATATCAGCTCAACCAAGGTTGGTAAGGTCATGTTGATGTATGAGAATTAATATGGATGGACACATTACTCTTATTTCCAATGGAACTCAACTGACATTTACAGATCTTGCATGAGGTTCATAGTGATGGATTAATCACTTCTTGAAATGGGATATTCTGTCTTCTAAATTTGTCTGACTCTTATAAAATTGCTTTCAGGATAAAGATATAAAAGATTTTAGGGATACAGCCATCCCATGGTAATACATTTCTTTGAGGAGTTTTATCCTCTTGAGTACCTCCCACTTGGGTGACATGCTACAATCACTAGCAATCAAGTGGTTCCTTTCCAAAGTCACAAACTGATAATGGTATGCAAGGCAACTTGAATTAAGTAGTATATTAGTGAAATGACTCTATAGATGTTATATTTCATTGCAGGGACACCTGTGACTGGAGGTGGAAGTATGCAATTCATTTTAATTAATTCATAAAATTAATCCTAAAAATGTGGGTAATTTATACCAGAAGGTTTAATAAAGACTGATGGAATTTAAAAAGTCTGCAATCTGAAATTTTCAAAGTTTATTTCTCCTTTCCTCTTTTAAAAATTCTAACCTCCCTAATCATAACTACTCATATATCATCAGGCAACCAAATAATGAAAGGTTGAAGGAAGAGAGACATAATAAATCATTAAATGACAAAAAAACCCCTTATTTTATAGGTAGTATATTTAGTATAGCTTTATAATCTACTCTGACAGACATGCAATTGCTAGCTGGTTTCCAGGTAGGCATTCTTCTAACTGGCTACCACCTTCATCTATTTCACCTTCCTCAAGACACCTCAAGGTTATTGAATTATTAGAGAGATGTGAATATAAAGCTGATTTGCCCTTCACACTTATTAGGCTCAGGTAATACCCTTACCAGTATCTATACTTTCCCCAAGTTTTGTCACCAGTAAGTCAATCCTGATGGGAGCAACCCTGGTCTTGACCAACTCCTATATCTTAGTGATGGCTCACAAGTGACAGTAATGACAAGTGGCTTGATCATCCTTCGAAATTTGGGTAAATTCCCATCTGGATATTCCCATGGCCCACAGGGAAAAGGGCTCCTGAAAATTCCACCTACGTCTTTCAAAAATGAACAACTGCTTAAGCCAGAAAAATCCCCTTTAGAGGTTTCAGTAGACAGTTGGAGCCTACAGTGCAATGCCTGTCATAGTTAATTGTCAGGTCCAGACATATAGGGCTAGAGAGAGAGGAGTCCTAGATGGTCCTGGAAGCTCACAAAGTCCCAGTTTAGCTCAAACCAGGCAGATGACAGAGACTCAAGAACAGGAATTCCCTCTCCCTGACCCCTTTCCATTCATGGATAGGAGCTTCAATGGACCCATTTATGGGGCCACAGGAAGCTCCTTATTTCAAACTATCAGAAACAAAATAAAAAATAACATTTAATGTAGTCATAAAACAATACACATAGACTTGATGTAATTCCTTTAACAACAACAAAGAAGGGATTCGTTGTTTTTCCTACCTGAGGTATGGTGTGCTTGTAGAGCAAAATTTGCTCTACAAGCTTCCTCATGGAATCTCTGATGTCTCTCTGGGGAATTATTTTATGGAGGTGGTTAAAGCCAACATTGATTTCTTTTAGTTAATTACATCATAGATTATCATTTGGCAATTATCTAAGCAATTAGAGCTAGTGGTTATTATTTATTGTTGCTACAGTAGCTATACTGCTGAAAATATTGTAAAACATCAGTGTACCTTTATCTTCCATGTAGGTCCAAAATACCAATATCCTACTCTTAATAGCAGAACAGATTTTGGAAAATGCATTACATATTCATATACACATATATTATATATTTTAAACACATAAAGAGAAAACATAATATTTTAGAAGTTGGGATTTTCTGTAGGAGGTTTCAGTGGCTTTATTTAATGTAACAAAAATCTCAGACATTGTAAGGAACCACTTAGAATGAATAGCAGTTTAATTTCCGAGGAGGAAGACATTTACATATGTATGCTCTAGAAATTTCAATTTCTTCTCCTATTCTAATTCTTGGCTCCTACAAACTGATAACTATTACCCAACCCTTTTCTATTAACCAACCACAAGGAGTGACTTCCTAGAGGAAGAACTGGGACTTTTTCTTCACCCACATCAGGAATTGACTGTACTTACCTCTGTACTTATGTAATTCTCTAGACATGCAACAACATGGAAATTCTGCAAATAATGCTAACTGAAGCAATCTGAAGACTGGTCAGGGTTTAGAGGAAGGATGGAATAAGATCAAAGCTGGCTTTTCCAGAATGAAGTTACAATGCAAACAGGCAATTCAAAGTTAGTCCGAATCTTTGTGACTACATCTGGAGATAGGATTGCTCCCTCCCCACAGGGAACATTCAGTAAAGTGTGTAACGGACGGGGCATCCTTTCTTATTTTCACAATTTGCAGAATGCTACAAACAGTGATTGAGCAGAGTCCAGCAATGCTCAATAGTCTCCAGTGTGGCACAGTGAGACCCCTTCCAAAATGCTAGTGACTTCTTCATCTTAAATAATGAAGCTCATATCCAGAAAAATCACATGAGCTGTTAGAGGCACAGTATTAAAAAGGTTCTTGATGCCTAGATTCAGTATTCCTGTTAGAGTTCTGAGCCTCAGAACATTCAAAGGAAGAAATGCTGATTCAAATGAGAGCCCAAGTAATGTGTAGAATCAGGAATACTTCTGCTGCTTTTCTCTTGTACTTCCTCACTCTGTCTAGGTTACATATTCTTTTCCTACTCTTCACCAGACTAGTTCTTTCTCATTCTGTATGTCTTGAGCCAAATGTCACTTTCTCAGGGACACTTTCCTACCACAAGTGGTAGCAGAGACAAGGTTTTCACCTTGATGAAAAATCAGTCATGCTCGTCTGAGCCTTTCTTGTAATGAGGCCTCTTCCTTGTTCTATACCCTGAACTGCAGCATTGAGTTTCAGTAAAGAACCTGCTAATTCAGTAAATTGAGAATCCCTTAGACTCTTGATAGCTAGTCAAGTTCCTTAGTTTTCGCTCCACTCCCAAACCCTGCCTGCCAGCTCTAATCCTCCCTTGTCCTCTCTCCTATTAACATAGGATAGCCTTGACCCCCTATTGTAATCATCTTGAATAAAGTCTTCCTTAGTATTCTTCTTTTTAATATCTCAATTTTATTTTATATATTTTTAGTTATATTTATTGAGGTAATGTTGATTTATATCACAGTATGTCTTAGGGATGTAGCTTTATTCCTCTACAATTCTATGTTATTGCAACTCACCCATGACCAAGGCCCAGGAAATCCTCCATTGGACAACCCGCTCCCTTTTGCACCCCACCTGCCTCATCCCCCTTCTGGTAGCCTTAGTCTTAGTCCAATGAGCTCTCCCCCTCTTGTTGTCCCTTTTACCCTTCACTTCCCCTCCTCCACTGCTCTTGGATGAGTCAGATCTTAACAAGTATCCAGTGACTAATTTTTTCTCTTAGAGTATTAATCCACACATGTCAGAAGGATGAATCCTCACATAGGATGCTCTCCAGAGAGGTGTCTCCACACTTCTATTCAATTGCTTCTCCTGCAGTGCTCAGATGGCTTCTCTCTGAGTGTACTCAGACCTTGAGAGTGGAAGTTGTTTCTGAAGCTGTGTACTATATTAAGGACAAATTTATCTATTCACCCAAATCTTTACAACCATGTTTAGTTTATATCTTGGAAGGAGAATGATAGTATCATGCTTGAAATTCTGATCAAAGTTGAGGCATATCCTTAGATAAGATACACTGGTCAATCAGCTCAGAGCCTCAGGACCAAACTGGCTGGAATTTGGACCTACAGAATCCTTGGAAGGATACAAAGAAAAGTCAAGTATAAACTAATTATTGATAAGGGAAAGGTTAGAGAAGCCTACATGCTGTACATAATTGGATATTGATGAGGTCAGTAGATGAAGGACAAAGAACATATTTTTAAAGATATTTGAAGAATACTTTCCTTCCTTCCTCTCTATTGGATTCAGAAGAAGAAAGTTCTTAAATCTCTGTTTGAAGGATTCAACGTGGAAGAAAAATGTGCTGGTGGTGAAGACTATTCATGATATGAATGAATTACTATATGATTTAGAACCAACTTCTCTGTTGACCTTAAAATATACAGCATTTTCAAACTGTTCCAAAGCCTTCATCTTTATACATGAGAAAAAATGAGGTTCAGAGGACACAGTTAATAAATATCAGAGCCAAGAACTGAACTTCAATATCTGAATATCACAGTAGAAAGATAACTGAAAGATTTTTCAAGCCCCAGACAGCCACTGGGGTGTGTTTCTTGCCAACTTTTTATTAAGAAAATGTCCAGACAAACAGAAAAGTTGAAAGAATTCTTATCATTTTAAACCCATCACCTGATTACACAATTGTCAACATTTTGCATAGTTGTTTTATCTATGATATGAATATTAATGTGTAGACAGTTAAAAGGGGTTGAAAAATAGTTTCATATGTCACTCTTTTTAGCGATTTCTATGGCCTTGATGTGTAGAAAGCCCTATGCTTTTGATTTCTATTTAGCCATTTTATTTGTTCCTCTTAAACTGGAGTAGTTCCTCCTGGGTTAGATTCAGATTAACTATTTCTGGAGAGAAATTTTATATGATCGTGTCCCAATAAACTTGGATTTATTGTCAGCTCTGAAAAATTGATGGTCGCTACAAGAGCTCTTGTTTATAAAATTTTGAGGTTATATCAAAATTCAGCAGAAACTGGTGCTGAGATGGATTTGTTGTTGGTATAGGTGGGAGTGAAAATGACATATCAGTGAAGAAGAGGGAAGAATAGAATATTTTTGAAAATGAGATAATTGTAGATTCACATGCAGTTGAATACCTGTGTGTGTATTGCAGTTGAATATGTGTGTGTGTATGTTTGTGTGTGTATTTAGTTCTATACAATTTTATCAAATGTGTAGGTTGATGTGTTGTTCACCCTGCTGTCAGGATGCTGAATCTTACACATTGCTTTTTTAACGCCCTCCCAGAGTCCTCCCTGGTGGTGCGAAGGGTTAAGTCTCAGCACTATGAAGGTATTGGCAGTCACTGCAGCATGAGTTTGATCTCTAGCCAGGGAGCTGACCCACATGGCACAGCAGACCTCTTCTGTCTCTTCCACTGCTCCCCTCAGCAGTGTATCTGTTATTCCACCTATTCTGTCCCCCGCTCTGTCTCTGGTGTATCCTCTCACTCTCTTGCCCCATCCCACCCTGCAACTCACACCTCTGGCCTGTACTCCAGTTCTTGTATTCATAAATAAATAAATCTTTTTAAAAAAGAAACAAGAAAAAATATAAACCCCTCATTTTCCTAAAATCTGACAACCATTAATCTGTTCTTCATTTCTAAAATTTTTTTCATTTCAAGAAATTATAAAGATGAAATATTATGTTATAAAATATTTGGGGATAAACTTTTTTCATTCTGCATAATTACCTGGTGTTTCATCTAAGTTACTACAATATATAGATTTTCTGTTTTATTGTTGAGTAGTATGCAGTGGTATGGATGTGTGACGTTAGTTTAACTATTTAACTAAAAAAGAATATCTAAGTTTATTCCATGTTCTGACCATTACAAATTGTGGACAGGATTTTATATAAATAATAAAAGGTGTTTTAATTTCTCTGAAATATAAGCTTAACAATATAATTTCCTGGTCATGTGGTTTTTCTGGGAATATTTGTAAATTCCTTGGAATTTTGAACCTACACCATAATTTAATCTACAAATACAGTTTTATTTCTTCCTTTCCAATCTGTATATCTTTTATTTCTTTTACTTGACTCATTGCAGTAGTTAGAACTTTTATTCTTATGTTAAATAAATGAGTACAAGTGGAAAATTGTCCTATTTCCAACCTTAGGGTGAAAGAATTAGATCTTTTCTGCTTAAGTATATAATGTTAGTTGTAGTCTTTTCATAGGTGCCTTTACCAATTGAGATAATTACCCTTAAGTTCTAAGTTGCTGAGTTTTTTCTTCTAACCATAGATGAGTATTGAATTTTTTCAAAGCTTTTCCTATGTCAATGGATGTAATCATATGATTTTACTTTTTTAGCTTGTTGATATATAGATTATATCGACTGAATATTAAATCCTCAATGCAATGGTCATTGTAGGTATTATGTCTAATTTTTGTGGGATTAAGTTTGTTAATAATTTGATGTTATTTTTAAATCTAAGTTCATGAAAGGTATTCATCTGTAGTTTTCCCTTACTGTCTGGTTTTATGTCAAGGTAATAATGACCTCATAAAAAGGGAACTGAGACATGTTCCCTCCTTTTTTTCCCCTGGAAGAGATTGTGTATACTTGTTAAATTTTCGTTAAATGTTTAGCAAAATTCTCCAATAGAACCAACTAGATCTGGAAGATTCTTTTTTTAAACTATGAACTCAATTACTTTAATGACTATAATTATTCAGATTATCAATTTTACATAGAATTTTGTTATTTTGTAGTTTTCAAGGAATTGTTCCACATTTTCAAAGTTGTTGAATTTGATGAGGATAAAATTGCTCATTATATTTCTTTATTTTCTTTTTCATTACTCTAGTTTCTGTAGAAATATTACTATTCACTCCTGATGTTGGTGATTGTGACTCCCCCCCCCCCTTTTTTTTTTGGTCTTGATAGAGATTTATCATTTAATTGGTTGTTTTTAAGAATCAGCTTTTTGGCATGTGCTTTATTTTCTTTGCAATTATATGGATATTTGTTTTTTATTATTTCTGACAATTTGGGGTTTATTTTGCTCCATTCTAGTTTTGTGGAGTCGAAATTTAAGTTTTTAATTTGAGACTTTTCCTCATTTTTATTATCAACATCTTATACTATAAGTTAACCCTCTCACTATCTGTCCCACATATATATGGATATATTGTAATTTCATTTTCGTTTAGTTGTTTGTAATTTTTAAAATTTTCTTTTAGACTTCCTCTTTGATCCAGGGATTATTTAAAAGTGTGTTGCTTAATTTTCACTTCTTTGAAGATTTTCTTGTTGCCTTTTTAATATTGATCTCTGGTTTGATTCCAATATGGTCAGAGAACACACTCTTGCAATTTGTCAAGGTTTCCTTTATGACAGATGTGGTCTACCTTAATGAATGGTCCATGGGATGCTTGAAATAATATGTATCATTCTGTTGTTGGGTGGAATGTTCTTTAAGTTGTTATGTGTTTTTGGTCTTTTTGATTGATTATGTTGTTCACAGGTTCTATATCCTTGCTGATTTTCTGTCTAGTGGTTCTATTATTTGCTGAGAAAGGAGTATTAAAATCCCCTACTATAATTTTTCAGTTTCTCCTTTCAACTCTGTCAGTTTTTGCTTTAAGTAATTCAAGACCCTTACTTAGTATGCATGCTATTAGGATCTTTATGTCTTCTTGGTGAGTTGATTATTTATTGTGTAATAATAATAATAATAATATTAGTAATATCCTTTGCTCTGAAGTTTATCTTATTCTATTAGAGTCACGTCTAATTTTTCTGATAAATCTACAGGGCATAGCTTTGTCCTTCCAATCTGTGTATGTTATTGACTTTAAAGCAATTTTCTTATGTTGGAGCTTGTTATTTTATCCACAAAAATCTCTTGATTTTGATAGCAAGAACACTTACATGTAACATATTTTTTTTTAGTTGCTTTTGCCCCTCAAATTTTATTAATTTGTTAGTTTCACACTACCATATGTACACTTGCTACCCTCACTCTCCTCCAAATCTCCTACTTCTCCCTCTAGTAAGTAGTATATTTTTCATAGACTCCAAGAACTATTTTTGCTATACTTTGCTAGTTTGTGTTCTTTGGTTGTTTATATTCCACAAATAAGTGAAATCATCTGGTCTCTGTCTTTTACTTTCTGACTTATTTCACTTAGCATAATCACCTCAAGGTTCATCCATTTTGTCCCAAAAGACAATATTTCACCTTTTAAATATCTGAGTAGTATCCCATTGAGTAAACATATGCCACAATTTCTTTATCCAGTCACCTGTTGTAGGACACTATGTCAGTTCCACAATTTGACTGTTGTGAACACTGCAGTTATGAGCATAGGTGTGCATTAATCTTTGTGTATTGCAACTTTCATATACTCTGGGTAAATATTTAGCAGTGTATTGCTGGACCTTATGGTATTTCTCCATTTTTATTTTGATAAGATCTCTCTATAACATTTTTCATAGAGGTTGCACTAAATTACATTCCTACAATGAGTGACTGAGTGCTCCTTTTTCTCCACATGTTTGGTTTCATTTATTGATTCCATTATCTTTTCTATTGGCCATTCTTACATGGGCCATGTGCTATCTCATTGTGGTTTTAATTAGCATTTCACTGATAATAAGTGATGTTGAACTATATTTCATTTGTCTGCAGACTAAATTTGAATACCTGCTTTAGAGAAGTGTCTATTTAGGTCTTTTGCCCATTTTTAGTGGTTTTTTTCCCCCCCGGTTGTTGTTGCTGTTATTGTTGAGTTGTATGAGGAGTTCTTTAAATATTTTGGAAATTAACCTTTTGTCAGATTTCTGATATGCAAATCTATTCTCCCAGTATGTAGGTTACCTTGTTTTTTGTGATAGCTTCCTTTGAGGTACAAAAACGTTTTGGTTAGATGTAGTCCATTTGTTTATTTTTCCTTTTGTTGCCTTTGCTGGGATTACATTCCCAAATTTTTCCCTGTAGTTGAGGCCCAGAAGTGCATTAACTATGTTTTAATTTAAACATTTTATGATTTCAAGTCTTGTTTTCAAATTCTTAATTCATATTGATTACCTTTTGTGTATGGAATTGAGGATCTAGTTTTGTTTCATCTTTTTTTTTTTTAAATTGTGACCATTCAGGACTTTTTGTTAAAAGGGGGTTTTCTTTATCCATTGTATTGTCATGACTCCTTTGTCAAAGGTTAATTGTCCAATTTGTGTGGGTTTATTTCTGAGTGCTCTATTCTATTCCACTGACCTGTGTTTCTATTTTTGTTCCAGTGCCATACTGTTTCAGTTGCTGTTGCTGTGTAATATGTAAAGTCAGCAAGTAGTTTTCCTTCGGTTTTCTTCTTTTCACTCAACATTGCTTTAGCTTTTTAGGGCCTTTTCTAGATCAGCCACTTCCACTGCATATTACCAATACTCTGTGCCAATACTTCCCAGGGACAGACCTGCCAATTCTGAACTAAGAACCACATGGAAAAAGTCTATCTGGAAATATTCATGATCTGTGTATGGTTCACCAGTGTTAGTTAGATCTCCATCATGTCCCTCTGACTGGAATGGCCACACTACCCATGCTTCTCCCTGCTTTGTTTCAATATCAAGTGACCAACTTCAGTGTGGTATCGTAGGAAAGAACTTCATCTCTAACAATGAACATTTGAAAGTTCCTTTGAGAAGATTTTAACTTATTTTTCTTTTTACTTGTGCTTATAGGAGCAGTGTTTCAAAACCTTCCTATTATGCCATGTTGTAGGAAGAATCTCCAATATAATTACTGATGTTAGTGCTTAATTGTGTCATTTTATTGATTGTTTTATTTTTATTTTCTCCAATTTTCATCATTCTGATTCTCATTTCTTACTTTCCTGTGGGTTTCTTGAACATTTTAAAGAGTTCATCTTGCTTTATTTATAATGTTTTCAGTGTACAGTTTTCAAAGTGGTTGCTGTGGGTATTACAATGTACAAAAGCAACATAATTACATATTTATCAACATGAACACTGCACTATTTCTAGTGAAATGTGGAGACCTCTCTCCCACTTAAAGCCCTTTATTTTCCTCACTTTCAAAGCCATTGTCTTGAGTATCAGTGTAATATATTACATATACCCATATTTCTTTTCTTGCAGTTCCTTCTTCTGGTTACTCCAAGATTCATTCTTTTCTCTGTTTCTTTTTCTCTAAAGAAATTTCTATAGTCCATTTTCTAAGGATAGATCTGCTAGGAAAAAATTCTTTTAGCTTTTCTTTTTCAGAAAATACTTTTATTTATTCTTCATTAATGAAGGGTAATTTCAACAGAAATGATACTCATGGTTAAGAGTCTTTATATTCAGCACTGGAAAAATGTGCCTTTTCTATCTGCATCCACGTTTTCAAGATAAAACAGCCACTGTTGTTTGGATGATGTTTCACTATATGTATACTGTCTCTGTTTACTTCAAGATTTTTAAAATTGTCTTTAGTTTACAAAGTGTTTAATTATAATGTGTCTTAATTTGTTTTATTCCGTTTAGAATTTATTCAGATTCTTGGATCTGCATTTTCTTACCAAATGTGGGGAGTTTTCATTCCCCTTTTCTTTAAATATTCTTTTGCCCATTCTCTCTTCTCCCTCTGGAACTCTGATAGTATGAATAATTTTTCAGCTGATATTTTCACATAGTTCTCAAGTTATCTGTCCTCAAGTTTACTTTATCTTTTTTTCTTCTGAACTCCACTATTGAGACTATCCAATGAAGTTTTAAAAATTTCTTTTATTATTTTCTTGTTCCATAATTTCCACAATTCATTTTTCATAACTTCTTTTCCTTTGCTGATATTTCCTATTTTTTCATGGTGCACAGCCGTCCTCATGCTGTTAGAGAGAGTATTGTCAGACCCCAAGGGGAGAAATAAGACTTCATAGATTGCTTTCTGCTGCTGGACTGGATGTCAGAAAACACAAGGCCAGGATCTCTTTCTTCTATTGGGTGTGGGGGTATAAGACACCAACAGTTTAAATATTCCCCCACTCAGAATTCTCCTCTGGTTGTCTCTGATATTATTTCCAGGATTCATAGCTATGGTTAGTGAGAAAGAGCAAAATAAAAAGCCCATCTATGCCATCTTCTCTGGAAAGAAATTTAGAAGGGAGTGGATTTTTAATGCTACTTATTTGCTTGTTTCCAGAACAAAATCTCTTATATGAAGCTTTAATTGGTGCCTTTGTACTAATCTGCCTTTCTCTGAATCCCTGGAACTTTCATATGTGTATCAAAGGAGACTATGACAGAAAGGGTTAAGAGTAGTCAGAGTGGCTTCATCTCAAGAACCTGCTGATTCACCCTACCTATACCTAGAGGAAGAGTTTCCACAAAAGGGTCCATCTGGGTTCCTGGCCACCCTGTTTTCACCTTATCCAGACCCAGGTGCTGTTTATTCATCACAGTCATGACCTTAGGCACTGCCGAGGCTAGAAGTTCTCTAAGGGCAGTGTCTCTGTGCATTTTTTCATCACTGTGCCAAAAGCTAGGTGCCAGAAGCTGATCTGAATTAGAGAAGTAACTCAGTAATCATCTGTGTGAAATGCAACCTAAGAACACCCTGCAGCCCCAGAATCTCCTCTTGCATCCAGAGTGCTCACTTACAATCCTCGATGGGGAAGAGAGATGGTTCAATATGAAGTGAAGGCCATGGAGAAGACCTTATTTCAATTAAATCTTCCTGAGATGCATTGACTATGAGATTCCTTAGAGGAATCCAAACCTAATCAATTATGAGGAGGGACAAGATTCAGGGTCTGCCCCACAAAATGCCTTATAAGAACCAATGATGGTAGCAACAAAATCTTCTGGGACGGATGTGGACATGCACTGCATCTTATCACCACCACCCTTCATCTACCCTACATTTCTCTAGATACTGCCATCAGCCCACCATCCTACCAGGCAGGAAGTATGCCGCCTCTACCAGCCTCCACAGCCGGAAGAACAAGAAGACTTTGCAGGAAACAACCAGGTACCGCTGCAGCTCTCTGTTACCATTGCTGTAATACAGAGACTGAATCACAGTTAACTAAAGACTTCCACTCAGCTACATTTCTCTACTCCATGAGGTAACTGCTTTGCTCATTTCTACTTTATTTTTTATCTCAGTGCACATGAGCAAAAACATAAAATAAAGGAGGAGAGGAAAGAGACCATGCACTTTCTAAGCTGCCTGGAGTCTGATGATTAAATGTATTTGTACATTTAACAAGTTGGCAGAGTCCACCACTAGCCTATATTCAGAGTAATAAAAAAAAAAACAAAAAACATGCAGGGGCCCAGAATTTTCAAGTGGCTTCTAGAAATGACTCCCTCTAGTAATGCATTCTCACCATACTTTAGGATAAGGAGAAAAGCATGTTTGGCTACAATATCAGATAATGCTAAACACATAGGCTTAGAAAAGAAATAGCTCACATGGGAAATAGAGAGAAGTGAAGAAAAGTTAATAGTGAGAGATGCAAAGTAGGCCTTAACTAATCTGGTAAGGGAAGTAAGCAGTGACATGTTTGGCAGGCCTGATTCTCTTCAGTGGTTAAATACACTCAAGAGGAGGGTGAGTGTAGGGTAAATGGAGATGCTCATGCCGCTGTGCCATTGACCTCCGTGACTATCATCTTCGGCTTTGAATGCAGGAGGTGCTTGGAAGCGTGGGCTTAGAGTACGCATGCCTGATGGTGCGCACCTGGAGCATGGCGTGGGTGTGCGTAAGTGGGCGTACCTGAGCCAAGAGTCGGAGCCTATAAATGCGGCATCACAGAGGCCAGTGAGCGACAGAGGACCATGCAGTAGACTGTCGTGGCAAGACCACAAGAGAATGTCAGAGTAAGACCAGAGAGAGAAAAATGGCCAGGATCTGGGAGGCCTGCTGGCCCTCTGCCCTCCTGGACCTGCTGCCTGCCCTGCACCTGGTTGCCTCACTACAAATGGTGTAGAAAGATCATTAAGAACCTGAAAAAGCCACTGAGGGCTCCAGGACTCGCCTTCGCCCATCTGCCAGGATCTGTAGAGAACTTGCTTGGTGCCATCCTGCCACTACAGTGAGTAAACAAGAACTGCCTTTAAATGCATTTTAGCTAATGGACTGTTCCACATGCTTATTAGTCCATGCAGGGGATAAAGTTAACCTTTCTGAAAAAGTTCTTATATGTGCCTCCGTGATGCAAGTCAGGGATTAGCTGGATGGGGCTTAAAAGATGCAGATAGGGTAGAGTACATATATGTTGTATTGGAAAGTGCTAGAGGGCCAGCAGGCAGCTGAAGTAACTGTTTAGAGTGGCCTTTTACCTCCTGGTGATTCCTTCCCTGGGAAACCTTAATTTATGTCGGCTTACTTTGTATCAATACATTTTTTTCTCATTGTAATTTTCAAACCTAGACTTTGGGAACTCGGAATCTGGTATATTAGAATCACAAATCATTTCAAATTGTTTGTTACTGACTCCCAGAGGCTAATCAAATAGGTACTGATCATTTAGTACTCAAGCTCAAACAGGGCAAACAAAACTTCTTAGTATGTGTTCTGACCCATCTGGTCCCCCAGACCTAGCCCTGGCATCTTTCCCCCATTTCAGGGGATGTTACTCCAAACACAGGTTCTCTTGCAGGAATCCTGAGGAGTATCTTGACCTTGATCTTCCTCTCCTTCCACTCGTATCCAGGCAGCTATGGAGGCTTGCTGGTTTTCCCTCTTGATAACTTCTCAGTCTGTCTAGGCCACCTACCTCCACCACCATCTCACCCCTCCAGCTACATTTATCTCTGCAGGGATAGCCTTGGAACTGGTCTCTGCTGTTTTCACTCTTGCAGTCTTCTAATTCATGCTCAGCCCAATAAATAGAAAGAATTTCCCCCAATCTCTCCCCTCTGAATGCCTTAGATCTATGATCAGCTCTCAAGGGTTGGTTTTAATATTTGTCTTTGTCTGATCCTTTGTTTGGTTTCTCTATCTCCCACCTACAAGTGACACCATCCAATAGTTATCTTTTTTTATTTCCTGTTAGTGTGATTTCTTTCAGTTCCAACCACATTGCCACAAATGGCATGAATTTATCTTTTTTGATCTGAGTAACATACCATTGTGTATATATAACACCGTTTCTTGATTGTAGGGTAAATGGGAAAGTTTTCAGGCTTTTCCACTCTCCCGCCATTGGTGTGGTGATGGAAACCTATGGTCCTGCACGGATGCCTAAATGGGCATGCGCAAGTGAGTGCACTTGGGTTAAGACACAGGCAAATATGGGCGGCATCACGAGGGCGCCAGCAGGAGAGAGAGAGAGGAGAGAAGAAGCATTAGTAGTAGCAGAGATGGGAGGCTAGAGAGCCCTGTTCATTGAGTGAGAGTGAGATGCGCTAGGGGCTAGGAGGCCTGCCAGTCTCTTGCCCACCCACCCAGCCTCCCTGGTTGCCTCTGATATAATGATGCAATAAAAACATAAAAAAGCCACCAAGGGCTCCATGGATTCTTCCTTGAACTGTCTGTTTGGAATCATCGAGAACTTGCTCTGTGCCCTTCCTGGCACCACATTGTAGGGTTAGAGAAATCAGGTCTTTCCACCCTCCCACCACTGTGATGATGGACACCTGCGGTGCTGCGAGCATTCCAGGGTGGGCATGCGCAAGTGAGCACACCTGAGTTGGACACAGGCTTAAACGGGCGGTGTCAGGGAGATGCCAGAACCAACAGGACCAACAGTACTGACCAATGAGCAGCAGCAGTGAAAACAGCAGCACAGCAGCTGAGAGAGTGAGATGTGTGGGGGGCTGGGAGGCCTGCCAGCTTCCCGGCGCCCATCCCCCATGCCTGCCATGTACCTGGCCACCTCTGACAATAAAACACATGAAAAGCCACCAAGGGCTCTCCAAGACTCTCCTTCCTTAACCCATCTGCCCAGAACCATCCCGAACCCTGCCCCTGTGTTGCCTTCCTGCCGCTACACACATGATCCACTTATTTGCTTTAGGCATTTAGGCTATTTCTATATCTTGGCTATTGTGGGTAGTGCTGCAATAAACATAGGAGTGAAGGTTTCCTTTTAAATTCGTGTCTTTGTGCTCTTTAGGGAGATACCTAGGAGTGGAATTACTATGTCACATGGCAGATTCATTTTATGTTTTTGAAGAACCTCCACATTGCTTTCCATAGGGGCTGGAACAGTCTGCATTCCCACCAACAGTGTAAAACCTTCAGTGACTTCCTACTTGTCTTAGGATGACTACCAGGTTTTGCCATGCCCCTTCTCAACCCCTTTTCACGTTCTTGATGCTGCAGCAACCCGCTCTTGTGATCTACGCTTCTGCACAGTTAATTGGACAAACAACAACTTCTGTATATACATTTAACAAGAGTTAGGGGCCACATAAGAGGAGTGTCCCACTTTCTACCCAGACTCTAACTCTTCAGGCCCATGAGCTTTAAGTTCCCTGAATAGGCCATGACCCTTAACACTTGAGGACATTTGCCCAGATTGTCTTGTTGAGCTGGGAGGTTAGCCTGTACCTTTAAGATCTCATCTTAAACATCTGCTCCTAAGCAGATAAAGCACCCCTTTTTCTGATCTTTATCATCCCATTCTCTAAACACTGAGCACATTTGTGACTAAAAAATCAGATGGCACATTATTTGTGTGACAAATTGTTTTGCCACTGTCTCTGCCATTAGAACAGAAGCCCCGTGAGTGCTGGACTGCCATCTGCCGTGCCGTCTCCTGGTGCTGAGTCTTATCCAGGACAGGTGCTCAAGGTTTGTCAAATGAATAAATTATCTGAAAAAAAAAATCAAAATCTTCATAAGGAGACCTTAGGGAACACAATCTTCAAGGTTCGCTGGTGAAAAAGTAATGATAAATGGAAATTGCAGGCTTCCTTTTAACTAATCAGAGATATAAGAGGTTATCATTCATGTTTGTTTGGAGTTCTTATATTTTGTGAGCACAGCCATAGGTTTCAGGCATCTCTGAAATATCCTAGCCTCTTTATCTTTTTTTATTTTTCTCTGATGACTTAGTTTCCTCATCTGTGACCTCTACTGCTCACCAGAAAGGCTGCTTAGGGCCGTGGGTTTGCCTCTGGCTTCACATCTAGAGAAATTTTTCCATAAACTAATACCCTGGTCCCACCTTACCTATTTTGATGTAGTAATTTGGAGAAGGTAGGCAGCCTGGGTTAAGAATACTAGCTGAGTTTCTGAACCAGTAAATAACTATTGTAAATATTCAGTGAAATGTCCTAAAATATTAGGAGTTCTTTCATTTAAAAATACATTTTACTTTAGAATTTGGGCGTGATTTTACCTTAGGTAACTGGAGCAATATGCTTTTGTTTTTCCAAAGTCAGTCACAACAGGGTTAGATGCACTCTCTCTTCATTGTCTCACATCACAAAGAAGGGCTAGGGTTTGAAGCAGGGGACTCTTAAGCTGATTTTGGCTGAGTTCCCTGAAATCCCTGCCCTACAGCCCAAGCTTGGCCCCTCACTAGCTGAGCTCAGGGGACCTGCCAGCCTCAGATTTAATTTCTGGCACCTGTTACCCACCCCTCCCTGCTAAGAAAACTCGTTCACTCACTTTTCCTTTTCTATACCTCTTTCCCCATTTCTCTCCTTTGCACACTTCCATTTTGTCCTAGTTGGCAATTTGCCATTCAAAGACCTGTTGTTTCCCTTTAACAGTTGAAAAATTTCCACATGTACCATAAACCCCCCCCACACACACATATCTAAAAACCAATAACCAAGAAAGAAAGGAATGACCACAATATTCTCCCCCTGGACTTGTGCATGGAGTTCTGGGCCTAAGCACCCCTGATTTTGGAGAACAGGGTCTTCTTAGTGCTCTGTGACCTTCCAGGGTGAACTCTGAGGTCATAGCATCCTAATGAGGTGCACTAGCATGAGCGTATTTGCATATAGCAAATGTCAACCTTGTTCTGTTTTGAGGCTAAAAATAAATGTGATTTTATAAATTGTCATGAAGATTGTTCTCAATAATAGGAAATGTAATTTTGTATCTTTTCATTGTCTTCATGATAATTCATAATTACAAGGACAATAGTAATGGGAAGCATGAGGGATAGTATCCAAGGCACAGAGCAATTAGAGACACACTTGAACTTGCTTCTTCATGCTTTTCTGTAGCGATATACTCCTAAATATAGGTTAGTGAAGGGATTTGTTTTTATTAAAATCCTTGTACATAGGGTAGTTTAGGAAATTGCCACTAAGAGACCCTGGGAGAGTGGTGTCACAGCAGATGAGCAATCTTCAGCCAACTAACTACACATCTGCCCCTGGTGACACAGTACGATACACAGATAGAATTCTCCATATTACCCACTCTGTAAGTTATCATCCCACTCTCTTTAGAATAGTGTTTTCCTTGGGTGGTTCATTCCCCCAATAATATACATTTTGTAAAATATCAAGAAGGAAATTTTAGTATGGTGATTGGGAGAAGCTAGAATTCTGGTGGTGAATATAATGTAGGGTACATAGATGTTGACTTTAAAGATGGTAACATAAAACTTATATTATAAACCAATGTTACTTCAAGAAAACAAAATAGTGGTGGCAGGGGACGGGGAGAAGGGGAATCATTACTTAGCAAAGAAGCATGTCTGGTGGTTGAAAGTACTGGAACCAAGAAAAAAACACTTGTTCCATTCATCAAGGGAATATATATAACGAACCCTTGCTGGCTATTCATTCATTTATGTATGACTTGACCAGCTGTACCAGCTTCATACTCAGTGGTAGAAATGCTGAGATAGATGAATAGCTGCACAGATCTGGTACTTTCTGCAATAAACCAGATTGAGGGTCAGGGAGGAAATGGAAGTCATATATCTATACTAGATTGTTGCATTCCCTGGAGATGTCTAACCCTGAAATAATGTGTTGAGTGCCGTGTCTAGCCCGGTCCCACTGAATTAAAGGGTGATTAAGCTTGCACTGCTCTCCGACAGTCCTCAGGGCTCAAGGGTATAGTGGTTAAGAGTGGGTGCTCTGAGGTCAGACACACTGTTGAATGCTGTGTCTGAATTTATTAGCTCTGACTTGGTTAAATTTGCTGTTATTCTTTATATTCCTTGTGACTCAAGTTCATCATTTTTATAATTGAAACGATAGCACCGAATTGTCAGGATTTTGGAAAGAACTAATACAAGTAAAGACCTTACAATTGGACCTAGCCTACTAAGTTCACACACAAAAGAAGTTGTTATATTAGTCCTTTGGCTTGTATTCTATTTTACATTAATAGAATTTTATTTTATAATATAATTAATCTCAGTGAACACTTTCAAGATAGAAAATGGTCTTATTTTTCTTTGACTGCTGGATCCTAGCATTAAGGTTTCAAGTGAACTGAAGAAGGTAATAGTTTTATCTTTGCATCATTTTCTTCCTAGGATGTGCCTTACTTTGTACATCATTTTATTTTTATGATGATATCAAAGTGTCAATATTTTCTCAAGCTGATCTCCAAAATGAAAAACTTTATCTCTAAGAGGTTCCCCCTGATGATTTTGCTTTGAGAATCAAAGAAATTCAAAATGAGATGAGAGACTGTTTATTCAGCCCCAGTTTTTCAATCAGCCCCAAGACCTGTTCCTGTCCCCCAATTGCTCACAGCTGCCCAGAATACTGATTTTAGGTTAGCATTTCTGGGTCTTAGATTTCTAATCCTTCTCTCTACTTTTGGATGCTTCTGCTCACTTCTCAGACTTCCCGAAAAGAACATGATACTAAAATATACAGCCCAGGTGCATTTCTTTAAGTCTAGAGATGACACCCTGAAAATGCTTGGGACACCTCAACAATACATGAATCAGGCTGTCGCTGACCACTGAACATGGCTTCCCTCACATGTTACATGGCTGCCCTGACAATGGCTCATCCTCTCCCTTCTCTGCTGTAGGCTAGTTGTAAAGATGGCTCTGCCTTGCCACCAGCCACCCAAGGCCCTAGTAAAACTTGCATTTTAATACTTAACCAGAACATCTGCTAATACTTAACCAGAACATCTGCTATATATTAAAATGTACATATACAAAAGATAAATATGTATAAACATGTTTGTTTTTTATATATATATTTATCTTTTGGAAAACCAATATTTTGCTAAAATTCTAAAGAGGATCAGAAAATCAAAATGGGTGAGGACTGGTCAGTCTGAAGAGAGCAGGACTGGCTATTTCAAGGGAATTACTCTATAGCAGGTAATGCTAAATATGTCCAAGGTTACCTTGAAATAATATTTGTCTGAGTCACTTGGAATAGGGACTTCTCTGTCCTGTTCTAGTAGAGAGAAACTCAGCTAATACTTTAAACCAGACAGCTAAAAAATTCAGATTTTTAAAAATATTGTGCATATACTTCTTCCTCTATGTTTCACTCTTATCCCAACCATGATTTCCTTTGATCATTGAACACCCTACCATCTCTTCCTTGGACATTATTCCACCATTTCAAAGATTAATTATAGTACATAAATATGTGGTGGTTTCAAAAATCTGCTCCCTACTTGCCATTGACCGACCCCCTTAGGAAGTCTAAGTTCAGCATCTGCTCCCCTCTGAGCTGAAGTTATTTCTTAAAAGCCTCCATTTGACATGAGGAGTGACTTTCCCAACTCTCCTCATAATTACAATTTGTTCTATCAAACTTTGAAAAGAGGCAATAAATATCATATTGTTCAACAAAGGTTATCTGAGTTCTGTGTGCTCCTCACTGTTGCTCATGCAGGAGCAATGCAGTAAAGAGACTAAGCTGGCTTCAGACTAATCAGGGGAAGCAAGTCAAGCAGCACATCATGTCATCGGTGTGATGTGTGCAATGGTGAATGAGATGAGGAACAACACAGACCATGGGGCCAAGGCTTATGAGGGAGTTATATGGAATGAGGATACAAGCTCTAAGTGCTAAAGCCAAATTTTACTGGCTAAGCCGTAAAGGAACCAAGACCTCTACCTACACCCACAGGCCCCAGGAGCCATCAGGGCAGGAGGAGAAGGCAGTCCTCATTCCCGTTCATCACTGGCTCCTTAAGAAATGCTGCCCACCCCCAACCCCCATGACAATGATGCAATTAGAAGGGTCACATCCCCTTACCCACCCCATTAGAAACTCTTCCTGGCTCTCTCCAGGGTGGGGACCTGAATGAGAAGAGAGGGTGCCCATAAATGGATCCCAGCAGGATGCTCCAAGGGGGAAAGAACAAGGGTAGCCTCATTCACCAAGCTGAGACTAACAGAGATTTGAGGCTAAGTCACCAACTAGTATTTTATTTGCCAGCATGCCTCAGGAATCTGGGTTGTTCAGAGGTGGCCAGCAGTAGATTGAAAATTCTTCTTCTTTGGATCAGAAAGTTCATAAAAAGTTTCCATGACTCTTTGAATCTGTCAGTGTTAAGATGCTGAGCACTAAAAGCCCTCCAGGAAACAGGAGTGATTTCAAAGAAAAGAGACAGCTGTTTTGGTTTGGACATTCATGCCCCAAACTTCTCAAAATTTCCTCCCAAACCATCCATTTCAGTCTGGTAGCTCTCTACCAATTGCTAATACAAACTTGATTTTCACCTCCAGCCTTAAAAGGTAGAAAATACTGCCAAATTGTCTGTTAGGTATACTTTGGTTTCCTGAAGCAGAATTTTGAAACCCAAGGGAAAGTCCAACTTAGTGAAGCTCAAAACAAGTCAGCTTGAGCTGCTACTTACAAGCAGGTGGCCCTGGAAGAGCTGGCTACCACAATACCAGATGGCTGGTGTGGAATTGATTTGGGGCCTCCTGATAGATGTTGGAGGAAATAGACATGGATGTGAGTTCCTGGCCAGAAAGCCAGGCCTGTGATTTGAGGCATGCATATTCAAGAAAGACCCAAAGAGAATGGACAGCCATCTGTACGTGTGGAAACACATTGTACGTGTGGAAAATGGTTGAGGAGGACAATGAGTTCAGGGCAGCCGGTCAGAAGACTGTTCCCTTCCATTGTGATTTTAACACAGATCTAGTCTCTGTAACAGTATCTCACTTCAGCTATAGTACCAGGAAAATTTCCAGACCTGGTTCCCTTTATTTTTATTTATTGTAAGATTTATTTATTTATGCATGCAAGAGCTGGGGTACAGGCCACAGTCACAGGAGGTGAGAGGATTCACCACAGACAGAGTGGGGAGCAGAACACACTGCTGAGGGAAGCAGCAGGTGAGGCAGAAGAGGTCTGCTGCGCCATGTAGGTCCCCTCCCTGACCAGGGATTGAACTCGCACCACTCTGCAGCTCACAGTGCTGCACTCAACCTGGTGCACCACCAGGGAGGTCCCAGACCTGCCTTCCTTTAAACAGGACTTATCACATGTGGAATAGGATTCATTCTGTCATGGGGGTGAAAAATGACAAACACTAAAATGATTTAGAAGCTGGAAAAGAAATCTTTTCTATTGTTTACCTACTAGGTATAATTTATTCTTTTCAGGGCATTTTCAAAGTAATGTTTTTATCAACAATAACTTTAAAGAGAAGGTCATTATCTTCCCTGCCTGTATCCTGTCTGTGATGTTTGCACTGAGCTGATAGATTAGACACCTAGTTTACAAAACACAACAAAGCAAAAAGGCAGGAATTACAAATTGCCTTCATATCCACCAAACTGACAATGTGAAAATATTCCATCTGAGTTTAAAAATAACTGAATGAATTTTTAAAAGATTATTCAAAAATCAAAATTTACATTTGCTTTGAAATATTTGATAACTGAAACCACCTAAATTAGAAATGTTTCTGACTCTGCTAGAAAATTAGGAGATGGGCTTATCGCTTGATTTTGGTTTGTTCGTTTGCTTGCTGTTTATTTTCAGGTCTGTCACCCTATCTGATGTTTATGCCTCTAAATACCTTACCTGTTTATTGATGAGATCAAGACAAAATATTTCAATTTGGTGAAATTACCTCTCAATTTTGTCCAGGAGTTCTAAACCCCTCAGTTGACATCCTGTGAAGGACACATGACCTGATGAAACTCCTGTGACACAGGTCACAGACCCAACTCTGCCTGAATCCCATCAGACCTCACTCAGGGTTGAGTACCGTCCCTAGGTAGTCAAGCACTGGCCCAGTTATTAATTGCTTGACAATAGGATTTATAGCATCTTATGTAAAATTTTGAGTGCCTTAGCACCAATGTGATGGTCACCTGCCTTTCAGCTCTGTATATTCAGCTA
The DNA here is from genome assembly GCA_019455555.1 of Galemys pyrenaicus. NCBI lineage: Eukaryota > Metazoa > Chordata > Mammalia > Eulipotyphla > Talpidae > Galemys > Galemys pyrenaicus. The sequence continues at coordinate 2,956,230 of JAGFMF010011756.1, read as the reverse complement.
TGTTTGCCATGCCAAATGTTCAGATTGCCATGGGGGAGAGAGATGATGCTCATTTTCCCTGGGTTACCACAGTTTTCACTTAGAGGACAAGGGCAGGGTAGAGAGGACCCCAAGAGTAGCTAGGACTGGCACCCCTGACCCCACCAGGAGCAACAGGCACATGTCCCTACACAATTTGAAGAGTGTTTATGAACTGTACCCAAGGGGGCTCCTCTACTATCCTCTCCCCTATCCTCAAAGCACCCTCTGACCTGGGAAAATAAGAAGGGTGATCTGACTGTTAGTTGCTCCTGACTATGTTGCAGGGAGCAGAAATGTGACATAAGAGCGATGCCCTCTCTTCCTTTTTCCCCATAACGAATCCTGTCTTCTGAGAACTGAGGACAGCTCCCAGCCAAGAAAGCAAAGGCATGAATTCCATTGCTCCTTATGGATAAGTTTTTTTTTTTTTTTAAGAGCCAAGGCATGGCTTGGGAACTACAATGTTCTGTGATAAAATCTGTACCCTTATTTAGCTGGGTAATCTTAGGATTTACCCAACATTTCTAAGTCATAATTTACTCTTCTGTAACAGGAAGGGGATGATGAAACCCTTTTGTAGGATCATTGAAAGGGTTAAGATACATGTTTATACTATCGATCCTCAAGTGTCGTCTCTTTACCTACCAGCAGCATCTGCACATTCCCTATGAGTTTATCAGAAATTCAGATTCTTGGTTTCCATCCTAGGCAGAAGCTCCAGGGCGAGACCCTACAATATTGGGTTTTACCTGTCCAATATTGGACAGGTAAGCCTCATGTTCCCTCAAGTTTCAAAACCACTGATCCCTCTAAAGATACCTACTGAAGTGTCTGGGATGGTAAATATCTAGCAAATGAGAGATTCTCCTCAACCCCATTTCCTGATTCAGAAAAAAAGAAGCATAGAGTCTTAAAATGTATCCCTAAGCCATAACCATTCCATTCAATTGAAATATTTGTAGAAACAAAGTGTCCATGCCTGGCATTGTGGGGTTACAAAGTGGAGTGAAAGAAGCTGTGGAGCACTGAGCTCCATATGTAAAGCTAATGGCCTGGACATTTTCCTGAGGACATGCGGAGAGAATGAAAATTGTTGAAACTACCCCATTTTTCAGTGCCAACCATCAGGAGGTCCCTGTTGCTCATTATTTGACTAAGAGAGATTTTTTTTAAAGTCAATTCTACCACCAACTACTTACATAATTTTAGGCAAATCAATTTCCATAATTTTTGTTATTTTTAAAATAAAGACTTTAGAAGCAGCTTGAAAAAGAGGAATAATTATTATCCAACAATGTTAGTAGAAAGAAGGAAATAATGAAAATAAGTGAGACAGGGCCCTCCCTCTTGGCGCAAGTAGTTAAGTACCACAATATGAAGCATCTGCAGCCACTGCAGCACAAGTTTGATCCCCGGCCAGGGAGGGGACCCACATGGTGCAGCAGACTTATCCTCAGCAATATACTTCAGTCAGTCTGCCTATTCTGTTCCCCACTCTGTCTCTGGTGAATTCTCTCATCCCCCCACACCTCTGGCCTGTACCCCCTTTCTTGCATGCATTAAAAATAAAGTCATTTTATTTAAAATAAAAGACATAAAAAAGAATATACAAAAAAAATAATGAGGCTAAAAACTGGTTCTTTGAGACCATAAACAAAATAGATGAACTTTTAGATAGACTGACAAAAAAAGAAGAAAAAGCATTAATAAATAGAATCAAAAGTGATAGGAAAAATAACTACAGATAGCACAGAAATACAAAAGACCATTGGGATGTCTATGCACAACTATATGCCAATAAATTGGACAAATTTGAAGAGTAGATGAATTTCTAGAGTAACCTAGTCTACCAAGACCAGCCCAGAAGAAATAGAATAATTGAACAAACTAATCACAAATATAGAAATTGAAATAGTAATAAAAATCTTCCCAGAATCAAAAGACCAGGATCAGATAGCTTTACAAAAGAATTTTGTCAAACTTTTAAAGAAAAACTAATGCCCAAGTTGCTTAGATTGTATTTTAAAATGTAAGAAGACAGAATGTTCCCTAACAATTTTTTATGATGCCAACATTATCTTAATCCTGAAACCAAACAAAGACAGCACAAGAAAAGAAAATTATAGGCCAGTATTCATGATGACTATGGATGCAAAAGTTTTCAACAAAGTACAAATCAAATTCAACAGTACACCACAAGGATTATACACCATAATTGACTAAAATTCATACCAGGGATGCAATGCTGGTTTAATACATGTATAGATAAATTAGTGTAACATGTTAACAAAAGTAAAGATAGAAATCATATGATAGTATTAATAAATGCAGAGAAAGCATTTGATAAGATTCAGCATCCACTTATGATAAAAAATTCTAAACAAGTCTAGAATAGAAAGAAACTACCTCATGTATAGTACAGGCTATGTATCACAAACCAACAGCCAGTATAATATTCAATAGTGAAAACATGAAAAGCTCTAGTGTAAGATCCAAAACAAGATAAAGATGCATATTGTCACCCCTTGTTTTACATAACGCTAGAGATTTTGGTCATAGTTATATTTTCAAAATAAGGGGAATCCTTATTGATAATTACAGGAAATATGGGAAAGTAGGAAAAGAAGTGAGACTATCACTATTTGTAGGTAATATGATATTGCATATAGAAGATTCTTAAAAAGTCATTAGAAACAGTAGTTTCTAATCAAAAAGTGTTGAGAAACAACAAATGCACAATGGCATTATCAACATACAAAATCCATAGCCTTTCTATACACACATAATGAGCAAGAAGCAAATTAAGAAAACAACTGCATTTGCAATTGCTTCAAAAAGAACTTGATACCTTTGGATCAATGTACTAAAGGAGGTGAAAGACCTAGACAAGTTGAACTGCAAACTGTTATTACAGGATCTGTGTAGTAACATAAGAGAAAGGTTTCCTGTGCACATGAAGAGAATCAGTATAATCAAAATGATTATCTTACCTACAATGGCATACAAATTTAACCCAATCCCCATTTTATTCATAACTTAATGGAGGGGATAAATTAGACTGTTTTACATGATAATTCGGTCTTCTGACTATTATGGAGATATTCACTCCCTCTAAAGTAAAGCTCAAAACACCATCTCCTGTTGAGACAGAAATGCCATCTGTCAACCTAGTGTCTTGGAGGAGTCTGCGAATGCTGTCAGCTGAATCTCACTCTTGCAGTCCTCACTATGGTCCTACTTCAAGTCAACAGGCTTTATGTGAAAGCCCTGCTGAGGCTGGAGGTGCTGGTTGAAGAGCATCACTGAGAAACCAGCAGGAATTGAATCGAATCTTCTAATCTACATCCACAAGAGCAGAAGGACCACACCCCAGGGCCTTCCACCATGCTTACGTGTACGTCCTATGAAAGCTAATGGAAATGACCCAGGCAGGCTGCCATTTGAAGCTCCACTATTAGAAGGCCATTGTCCAGGGCTTTGAGAACACTTTCGCCTGTCTTCTCCAGTTGTCTCCAATGGTTCAAATCCATTTTCAGATTTCTTGACCCATCTTGTCAGAGTGAGACTTGGCTAAGATAAAAATTTGGTGATCACATGGTCTGTTGGGAGGTTTCTGCTTTTATTTCACATGTGTAAAATAATGAGAACTAAAATTGTTCTTGAAAGATAATAATTTGAGCAAATAATGATAAAGGGACTAATAAGGAGAGTAAAGCTTATTTTGCAAGTCAAGGCCAAGGAATAAAAACTCAAGAGGTCAGATGAAAGCTGAGAGGTCTGGGCAAGAATGAGTGCACACTAGAGATTTTAAAAAATAGTTATTAATTAAAGAATTAGAGTAAACAGTCTAGTCACATGTGTGAGGCGGCTGGACCAGTAAGCTGTAGCTGTCACCCAAAGCTGGATCTAGATCCCAGCCCTGCCATTCCCTTAGCTATTCAATCTCGGGTGAGTTATTTAACCATTCTGGTCTTTGTTCCCTCATCTGAAAAGAAAGATCACAACAGGTCACTGCACACATCTGTTTCACAGATTAAATAACTGTCTGTGAAGACAGTTAAGCAGCTGCCCGCATTACAGATCACCACATCACAACTGCTCACATCACATAGGCAGATCTGGAAGGCAGGATATGGCTGCAAAAACCTCTAAAACATGGCAGGCATCTCAGTTGTTTGTTTGGAATGGCAGGAGCATGGAGAAGGCAGTTCATTTGAAGGTGGCCATCCAGCAGCTGGGTGAGTGAGAGGGCAGGGTCTGTCCAGACTGGGCAGGGTGAGAGCCAGCAATGGGGATCCAAGTGCAGAAGACAATTATAAGGTGATTAAGAACTGGATGTCTCCTGTAAACCTTTAGGTATGAGGGCAAACAGGAATCCTATAACAAGGGAAATGATCCCATAACTTACCCCCTTGTGGCTTGAGATAACCTGAAATAGCAGCAGACTTGTTTGGGATTGCTCCAGGATAGAAGTAAGACCAAGTCTGCTTAAAATATCCTCTACTTTGTGCTGAAAGAAGCTGGAGCAGACAAGGGTTAAGAACCAAGAATTCTGATCTTCTGTTTTCCTTAAACTTCTAGTGAATGTGGACATTTGGATAGTGTGGATGAGCTCCTTTGTTAGTTAGCCTAGCCAAGAGTCAACATCTGAATTCCTAATTGACTTCACAATTTAAGAAGTGAAAGCTGAATGTCATAAATTTCACTCTAGAACCTTTCTTATCCAAAAAGGCCAATAGTGAATTCACCTTATGTTTCCAAATTTGTTTTTTCTACCATAGTCCTTCAACATTTTTGGATATAGAAGTTCTGCTTAGCTTTAACTTTTTTTCCTTTTGTAGTCACTACTGGTAAATCAAATCCACATTTTACTCTTCCCTTAGGTACCTACTTTTTATACTACCTATTTTCATCTTCATGACTTTCAAGTCATGAATATTTTTAAAAATCTTCCTTCCTATATCCTACTTATATTTTTCTAGGCTACTTGATTCATTCAAAAGGCATTAGACTTGTTTCCTTTTCATTTGGTCAGACTGTTATTACTTTTGAACCCCAAGTCTCCTCCTTCTGCTTTCCTCATCTCCTTTCAGGTACAACTTTCCTTCCACAGAGACCAACTTGACACAGCAGTGAGGCCTCTCACTTCCAGGGCACCAGCCAGGGTGCAGAGCAGAGGCTCTGTTAGTGTGGAAGCCCCTTGCTGCAGGGAAAGGCCCGGTGCCAAACTCTAAGCCACTGAAACACTCCTGGACTGGCTAGAGAGAAAAATGAATCTCAAACTGGGTTAAATGCTGGAAATTCTCAAGGCTAGATGGAAGATGAGACTTTAGACTCTTAAGGGAAGCTAAGGTGGTGCCATCGCAATTGCTGGGTGACTCGGGGTCTGGCTGAGGTCCTCCAGAAAAGTTGGCAACTCAGAATGGGAAAGGGGGTCCAGGGGACTTGTAGAAGCCAGGACCACCCTCTTGTGTTCCTCACTGATTCCTGCTCAGAGAGGCTGTGCACTCCTCTCAGTCACATTGTGCCATGGCCTAGCCTCTGACCCTTTGAGCCCCCACCCCCCAAATGCACCACAGTTGTATGCTGGCTAGTTGAATTCTGAGGCAAAAGCAGGTTTCTGTCCAGCCAGCCAGAGAGACATTAACACAAGCCAGACAAAGACATGCTATTCTGATCTTTACTATCTGATCTCCTGAAGGCCCTGCACGGTGCTTGGAGTGCAAGAGATTAAATTTGATTTTGCTGCCATCTGTTACTCAAAAAGAATAAAGTGTGACAATTTTAGGATATGAAGTTTGAAACTGGAAGTCAACAAAAGGCTTCAGTTGGAAAATAACTAGATAAATCCATATATAGTGCTTAGATTTTTACTACATACTTTACTCCTATTCTGAAGAAAACTGGCAAAATAGTCCTAAGAAGGAGAAAAATATCCCATTAGTCAGAAAAGACTATTTTTTCTTAGTCTACTTGAATATAAGCTTTGCTGCATAAAGTTTACAAAGCGCATTTCCCTTTATCATCTTCACCAGTATTTTTGTATTCAGGGCCCAGGCCCTGCTCTCTACCTGGGGATAATCCTGGTCATCCATGAAGATCCAGCAGGGTGATTGCTGCCAGCTCCTCCCCCACACGTGGTGCTGTGTCTTTGCATTGCCATGGCAACCTGCATATTTAATTATCACAGCTCTTACTCCAAGTACTAAAATATTTTACTTAGTTATTGCCTTCGTTAACTACCACGTTTTTTAAAAGTAGCCATATAGTCACATTGACAATCTTGAAACTTACCAGCCAAGGTTAAGAAATTGCCCATTTTTTATAATCCAGAAAATAAGGCCTGACTAAAAAGAACCGCCTTTCTCATATGACACAAATAAGGCTACACAGATGCCCCCATCCTGTTTACCTACAACAAGAACTACTCTTTACCTTATAAATGATTAGGAAGCTGCTGGTCTCCATTGACCAGTCAGAGTGAAATGATATCAAGGTGTTCTCCTTCCCCTAGGCCCTGAATTTTGACCCATCCTCACCAGTTCTGAGGGTGAGGTATTCTATGATCTCCTGTAAATCCTGCCACCCTTGAATTCTACCTCCCTATACCCTATTCTTCCTAGTCTTGTTTATGACTCTCTCTGAAAGAAAACTCTCTTTGCCACTCTCTTGAGACACTTGCAGATCTTACATTCAGAGTGTTGGACCTATTGCAATGGGTCCCCTCCAAGATGGGAGCTCAAGAGGCTCCAGCTTTTCATTCACAGGTATCTTAGGCAGAGGTTACTCCTGCCTGGTACAGCTGCCCATCCAGTGCCTCCTGCAAGGACTCCCAGGGTTTCTTCAAACTGGAAAGGACAATTTTATGGTGTTGAGTGTGATTTAAGGGTTGCTTTCGTTTATATGCTGTACATTTTTAAAAAATAACTCATTAAATTACCTTGCTGGGTGTGTGCTTGATTTGTTTTAGACCAGCTTCAGCACTGTACAATTTAAAATAAGGAACTCAAGTAACAAACGTATAAATTTTGAATTGTAAAAACAAAAACACTGTTTCCTCTTGTCATAAATTTTTTGAATAAGTTTCTCCTTACTAAGTCCAAATTTTTGGACAATATATTTTTTATCACACAATGAGCACTTGGTAAAAAATTCAAGCTGTGGTTTCTTAGGTACATTTTGAAAATCAGTATTTCTAAGTAATAATTAATCCCAAGGGTTCCTTTCTATTTTTTTTTCTTGCAGGTTCCAGTTAGTAGTGTACTTAAGTCAATATTTTCTCTTATCATTGCAGTTTCTATAGGACTTGGGCCAAGTGTCACAATTAGATGATTGGATTTTTATTTTAAAAAGTGTTTTCTGATTATAGTTACTTCTTCCTATGACATTTACCCATCTACCACTGAATATGTAGATCCTTTATTAAATTTTCAAATTTTCCTATTTCTGTCTTTATCTTTTCAGTAAAGGGTTTTTTTAAGCTTCATTGCTTTAAAAGCTTCCAAAGAAATGTAATAAAAATATAATCAGTAATTGCATATGAAAATAAATGGACTAATAAGCTTAAATGGCATTAAAAATAATTCAAAGGGATTTAAAATGTTAACTCACAATATCAAAGACAGATTCACAGGACAGTATAAAGAATATAATGAACAAAGCTAAATAACCATTAGAGCTTCCAAGTAACATGACCCTTTAGCATATGAGTTTATTTTTCTCCACTTAATTCCCCATTCACATAAGAATAAAACACCTTTTTAATTCATAGACCTAGGGGACAAAGATAACCTATGAAGAGACAGTAACAGATAATAGCTATCAATGAATTTTAGAAGTTGACAAGCAGACAGACAGGTAGCTGCAGATACTGTAACACATCAGAGAAAAGAAGCCCACAAGAAACAAGTTAATTTATACCCAAATACTCAAAAAAATAAGTCTTGGGCCTCCCTAGTGGTGCAATAGGTTAAGCAACACACTGTGAAGCAAACCACAGCTACTGCAGCATGAGTTTGATCCCTGCCACCAGCCAGGGAGGGGACCCACATGGCACAGCAGACCTCTCCTGCCTCGCTCGCTGCTCCCCTCAGCAGTGTACTTCAGTCAATCTGCTGTTCTGCTCCCCACTCTTTCTCTGGTGAATCCTCTCACCTCCTCACACATCTGGCCTGTACCCCAGTGCTTGTATGCATAAATAAATAAATCTTTAAAAAAATAAATACGTCTCCTCTGAAGTCATGGACAGGAGACAAACCAGAGGAGTTTATGGAATATGTTTTAAGGAGCAATTAGATGCTCACACTGCAGAAGGGGAGTAATTTATTCTCTGGGGACTAGAACAAAGAGAGTCAGGACTCAACAAGCCCAACTGAGACCAGGGCTAAGAGTCGAATGGGTTGCATAAAAGTCTATTTCTAAAGTTGCAAGGATGGCTACCCTCTCTGTCTACATTGGTTTCTGATAGTTGCCAGCCATCCCTCCGACCCCATCGGGAGACTGGGGAGACCTCTCTGGAGTTGACCTGATCAGGAAAAAAGACCTATAGTCAATTACATTTGGGAGTTCTCCAAGGAAAAGCCAGAGAGTTTGTTTCCTTGTCATGTCATCAGGGAGTTCACCAAACTGAGATACATCCCATGCATGCAGAATTTCCAAATAGGTTTCAGTGCTCCTGTTCTTAAGAATGACTAGGCCAAGCATCACTGACAAATGGGTAATGATGTTAACTTGTAGGAAATGAGAAAATGCAAGAGAAATCCAAACATTATCCTCAGAGAGATAATAAAAATATTCCATCTGTTAATAATAGCAACCAAAAAGGTGCTTAGGAAAGAAATTATGATATATTCAGAGAAGGATGAGACTATCACATCAACAAAATCTCAGAATAATTAGGAAAAAAAGAAAAAGTTTAGAAGTGGAAGAAAACATTAAAAAAGAAGAAAACATAAAAAAAGAAATTGGTTTCAACTATGAATTCAATATTTTTTTAAAAAACCCTGTAAATCAAATATTAAAAAAATAGGAGTAACAAAAGTAAAAAATTAGAAAATGGAAGAGGAATTTAATAAAAACATTTAATAATAAAGTTTCCTTGAACTTAGGCATATGAATTTTTTATTGAATGAACTCATAGTATGTTCAACAGTAAATTGAAAAGTCCCAGACCCTACACATCAATATGAAATCACCAGAAATGTCTCCTTAAATAGGCACCAGAAAAGTAGAAAAGGATTCAATGTGAAGGATTAAAGATTAAAATATTATTGAGTTTAGCAACTATATGAGAATCTGGTGATAATAAAGCAATACCTTCAAGTTTCTGAAGAAAAACAATTTCCAGATTTGTAAATTAAAAACAATTTACAGATTTGATGCCAGTTTTAGTGTATGAAAAAAATATTTTCAACCTGAAGTTTATCTCCTATTTACCTTCTCAACCAAACAATGAAATAAACCAAGAAAGAAAAAGACATGAGATCCAGAAAATAGCAACAGCATAAAGAAGCAAAAGGGGTCCCAAAAAGGATGGAGTTGAGCGGTGATGGATCACTACTATAAAGTAGGACTAGTGGATTTGGATAACTTTCAAAGAGAGGCTTCTCTAACAAACAAAACAAAGATGTTGGCAGATGTGGTTGAAGAATCTGAGAGAAGATTCGATCCCATCATCTGTTGGACATGAATTATTCACAATTACACACACGCTGCCCCCTAACATTTGCAGAACAGGTCAAGAGGATGAAGATCTTCAGTCCACCAGTAACCTCTCCTCCTATCTCTGGGTCTTTCCTTTACTATGAGGAATTTTGCATAAGCCTGTGGTCATTGCTACAACAGCTGCCTCTTAATCAGTCCTTGACCTTGGCCTATGACTGCAGGAGCACCATCTGCCTTTTGAAAAGGGGCCTGATGGCTTCACTATTAGGAGGAATATGAAAGAACAACAACAACAATAAAGAATAAGCTCAAGGAATTGGACAATTATAACCAAAAGTAAACAAAAAAACTCAAGAAGAACAAAAAGCCACGATAAACCAAAGGGCCCATGCAGGGGGAGGGGATAGAGGGAGGGCAAAGACGGGGATGAGGGCAGAGGGTGCACAAGGGACTGAGGTGATTGTGCACCGGTGAAATGGTAGTGGATACTCTCTGGGAACTACAAATGATGTCAAATATAATTAATAAAAAAATTTAAAAAAAGAAAAGGGGCCTGAAAGGGAACTTGGGACCATATGGGCAGGGAATTCTCCAGTCCAGGGTTTCAGAGGAAGACAGAGTGGGACAGGCTGCAGGTGGGTATGTCCCTGTCCCCTGGGTCCCCATGGACTCTTTGCCATAGAGAGGTGAGGCTGAAAGTCAGAGTCTATAGCTCACGGCCAAAGGCAAAGAGTCCTTGTTGCATGGACCCAACAGAAGAACTAGATGCATATAATGATAAGTAAACTGTTAGAAAAGCAATTTCTAACATTAAGGGATAGCAAAATAATGTTTAAGAAAGTAAATGCCTTCACATATTTTGACTTAACATATAAAAAGTGTAAGCTTTTTTGTTGACTAAATGATGGATAATATTTATATAGCTATAGTTATTATAAAATCAATATACTAATATATTGATTTAGACCTCAATCATATTGTAACTTTTGAGAAGTTGGAAAGATTGACAATTTATGGGCAAGTCAGGGTTAAATTTTCCTAACAGACTAATTAAATAATAACTGAAACTAAAATTACCAACAAATAGAAATCTATCATATTAGTTTAAAATAGGCCAGTAAATACTAAAAAATAAAGTTAAATGGTTGAAATTTGTTGCCTCTGAACAAGGGAGTTAAAGACAGGAATGGAAAAGAGATGCTGCCTACATATCAGGGGCTATTGGTACTTGACTTTGGAAACTTTAATTATTACCTTGATCAAATAAATACTAAATTAAAAAAAAATCATTAGGAGGAAACACAGGGGCAAATAAATAAGAAATGAGTGAAGATAAAGAAATACCAAAAGGGAAGAAGAAAAAGAAATTATAAATAAAAATAGAGCAAAAAGCAAAAGAACACACAGGTGCAACTTGCCGACATAATATTGAAAATTCCATTTTTTCACACAATATGCCATTCTGCAAAGCTTTTGTGGCTTGGCATTTATTAATTTTATTGCCTTAATTTATTCCTTATTCTGACTTTCTCTGTTGGTAACATTTACCAACAGTGTAAAGAAAGTGCAGGGTCAGGATGGGGGTGGGGGAGTTAACAACAAAAGATGAATCATGTTTCCAAGAGACTTTCCTCCTGCTGAGAGACAAACAACATTAAGTGGGAAAACATTAAAACACCAATGAGAGACACATAGCTCTCCATCTAAGGTAGATTAGCAATGGACACACATGCTGGGAAACTTCTGAGGCTTCAGGGAATTTTCAGTATTTATAGAATTAATGGATTTGCTCTGAGGAAGGAAGGAAAAACAGTTCTTGGATAGTGATAAGGAGATGATGCAAAGAGCTAGATGTCCAGGACAAAGGCGTAGGGTGTGGGCGTAAGTTATGTTGATAGGATAGAAACACCTGCCCACCTAGACCCAATTCTGCCTTGCCCATCTTAATCCTGCCTTTCCCATATGTCCAAATTGACTCTCACTTTCCAACACAAGTTCAACCACCACTTAAACCACAAAATTTGTCCAATTAGGACACACAGCTATCATTTATTTTTCTCTATTTCTCACCCTTAGCTGGGGTCCTATACTCTGTGGATTTTCTGCCACATGCTCCAAAGCAGCTATTCCTTAGATCATACAAAGAAAGGTATAGCCTTTGACATTGAATGAGTTAGAATTCCTGCTTCATCCACTTATAATGACTGTGGTATCAAGTTTACAAAATTCTCTGAGCCTGTTTCCACCCTGCAAATTGGACACGCATGCTGGTGTCACTTGCAATGACCTTGGAAGAATGGTGATAATATGTACAAAGTTTTTGTCTAAGAGTAAGGGTGCAAGACCTGGTAGTTACTGTCATTATCAACAAGACTATCATTTATGTAAATAGTCTTTTTTCAATTAAACTATACCTATATTTAGAGCAGGGATTTTTGTTTTGCCCTTCCCAGTGACACAGAGCCGGGCACATGGTGGACACGTTTGAATCTGTGCAGCCTGATAAAAACAGAGATACTACTGCACAGTGCATTGCTTTGAGTAGAATCTTGATACTACTATTTAGTGGTTCTAAATGATGACACTTAGTGGGGGTTGGTGGGAAGACACGGAATCCAATCCCTACATAGGAGCAAAGATGCCAATATAGGTTCAGTGGCCCTACTGTGTTGTGACAGCCCTTTGAAAGGAAAAGAACACCTTGAAAGTATTGGAAAAATATTTGCTTCCATGTGCACATTGCAATAAAACCATACAGAGTTTTTCTTGCCTCCAGTATAAAGAGATCTACTTGAGCTAACTTTTAATAATAATCTGAATATTGTATTCATGAGAGTTATCAAGTGAAAAATTCTTTAGCTGAACCTGAACTGAATCATAATTTTAGGGTTTTCAAGTATCAAAAGATAAAATCAGCATTTTTCTGTCCACATTTATTATGTGGAGTAAAAGCCTCCTAAATCATCAGAAGCAAATGCTTTTGAAAGTATCTGAATGCCAAGTGTATTTTATAAGAACACCTGATTTGGAATTACTGACCTCAATTCTTTCTCCTTCATTTCTACAAATATCTATTACAGCACTTATTTATATAGTGATCTGCTTGCTGTGGTAAGGAATACAAAATTTAACAGGATTTAGCTTCTGGGTGCATTATTTAATGGTCGACAACACTCCCTTTGTAAGGGGATTATCATGCACCCTCATCCAGAGATAGACTCTGTTGGTACCTCCAAACCAAACTGGGCATGTGATTTTTCTCTGGCACATATGGAGCATGTAAGCTCAAGAGACTAAGTTTCAAGACCTTTAGCTCTTGCCCCTTCTCTTCCAGGTTAACCCAGTGACCTCTATACTGTATAGAAGCCCAGGATTAAAAGACTACTTACTTGGAGCTAGAGATAGAGTTCTCCGGATATTACAACTGAACTCAGTTCATACCTGACCATAGAGGTGAGTGCAGTCACATCAGTGAACCCAGGTAAATCCAACAAAGAACCACCCAGTGAAGTCACATAATCTTGAGAAATAATAAATCACTCTTGTTTTAAGTCACATTTTGGCATAACATGCCACACAGTAATAGACAACAGACCTAAATTGATACCTGAAAGGGAATGGAGTTCCGCAAAAACATGAGATGCTGATTTTATTTCTGAGCTGTAAGTGAAATATAAAGAAACATCTCTTTGTAAAGTCTGGAAAAGCAGTAAAGAATTGTTGTTAAACATTGGAGGAAGGCAATCTGTATTATAGAGTGATGGGACATTGGCAAGCCTGTTTTCTGATGTAATGTAGACTTTAGAAAATGTACAGGAATTTCTAGTGCTAACAGAAAGTTGAAAGTGTTGATTGACTGTGTATGATAAATCATGTCAAGGAAGAGATGAAATAAAGAATCAATCTTCAGTGTGTGAGCAACACTTAGAGGAGAGACAAAAGGCCCAGGAATTGTTTAGTTGAAAAATAAAATCATTTATATGCTCAGTCTTTCCCATTAACTAATAATTCCAAACATACTAAACAGCCACAAATAAAGATCAAGTCAAGGCTGTAATTGTTGGATCTTTGTTAAACCTCAGAAAGATTTAAAATGGTGCTTAATAAACACCTTCAAATAGACAAAAGGGCATCTAGGAGACATAAAGGTGTTGTCACATGGCAGCTATATACCTAAAGTACAGAGGTCTTTCTCAGCAAAAGAATAGACCCAGCTTAAAACTGGTCCACCATATGTAAAAAAATGAAATTGGACCACTATCTCATACCATGTACGAAAATCAACTCAAAATGGATAAAAGACCTAAATGTAAGAC
>JAGFMF010011756.1:2869405-2929606 GCA_019455555.1 Galemys pyrenaicus | reverse complement strand
TTCCCTATTGTAAAGAGTGCTGCTATAAACATAGGGGTGCAGGTATTCTTTTGAATCAGTGTATTTGTGTCTTTTGGGCATATTCCTAGGAGTGGGATTACCCACCTCTGTTTTATTTTATCCTTACACATAATATAGACATTTCAAGATTATAGTAGATATTAGAAATCATATATATGTCAACACTTGGTATAAAAGTGCTTAACAAAGGGTAGCTCTTGACAATATTAGAATGTTTGTAGACAATTCCTGCCAACAGTTCTCAAAGTGGGCTCCAGCTCCCCTACAGGCTTTGGAAATATGGAGGTGGTCTTTTTGCTTGTCACAGTGCCTCAGGAATGGGATGTTAAATGTTCCACTGTGTTCAACACCATCCCACACATTAAGAGTGGAGTAGTTCCAAATGACAACTGTGTTCCTTTTGAGAATCACTGCTCCTAAACCTCAAATCCTCCCCATGGTGATTCATCACACTCATCCAAACACTCATCTAGTCATCTAGCACCAAAAAATCCACTTACAGTCTTTAGAAGCTGCATGGATATTTAGATATAACTAAGCACCCAGAGACTGAACAACAGACTCCAGATGTCTTTGGAATGAGCTTAGAATTGGAAGCCCCAGGCCTGAGTTTAAGTTTTTTGATTAAGTCATAGTGCTCCTTGACTAGACAGTGTAATCTCCACAATCCGCTCCTTTGTCATCTCCTACATATATACTAAAGCGATCTAAATGGTAATGAACATTAAATCAGAAAGTGCACATGGAAACACTTGGGAACCATAAGGTTCTATGCAACTGTATCATATCTAGATGTGCAGTAATGTGTGCTGTCACATAATTGACTAGGAAGCAACTTAAGGCCTGAACAGAGCTATGCCGAAGCATCCTGGAGCCTATGGCTCACAAGAAGAAATCAATAACTCTTATTCTGCTTTCTTTAAAATTTTGATATTTTGTTTATAGGGATTTTTGGTATAAATTTTGATTTAAAAATATATTGTGACAAAGTATTTACTTTTATTATTGAGTAATTTGGTGACACCTTGAAATCTTGCATCGAAGGCAAATGCCCTATTCCCTCACCCTTGTCCTGGCCCTGGGTCTGAGGTCAGACTCCTTAAACTGCAATCCAGCTGGTTGGTTGTGCTTCAGTTCAAACCTTTGTGTTTCTTTGTCTGTATTTTTGAGAAAGAGAGCCTACTGAATTCATTCTCTTTAATAATGACTCTAAATACTTGAAGGTAGTAATCAGTGGTTCATCAGTCTCCTTTCTTTTTATGAAATTACTCTAACTTAACTCTTCCTTCAAGGGCCACAACTTCCCTATGAACCAAATTTTCAACTAATATTCAATATCAGTGCTGATTCCTGACTTTTTAATTGTGGGAGACAAACAATTCACTGACAAAAGAAAGGTCCAGCATAATTTTATATATTATTATTTGCAGTGCATTTTTAAATTGTCTTTCCTTCATTAAAGTTCTTGGGAACTAGGTGAATTACACATAGCACTAATGTAAAGACTACTACTGTAGTCTTTTGTAGGACTTTTATTATCTGGAAGCTTCCATGTTTTACTTTACATCCTGAGACTATAATCAACACAATAGGTAGGGCCACTTAAACCAGAAGACTCCTCTGAGCCTCCCAACCACAATTGAGCTACTTCAGGGGACTTTGGAGCATGATGGCTTGGGGATTATAATGTACATTTTATATTCTTCTGCATGAAGGAAGTTGATAATGGCATCAAATACCTCTTAGAAAGTATGTCTTGTGCCCCAGTATTTTAGATATTTTCCTGATTTGATTTTTTTCCTTAATAATTAACTACTATTTATAAAACACCAACTAGTGCTAATCTATGATTGTCACTCCCACTTTACAGGTGGGAAACTGAGGATATTAAGAATTGAAGCAGCTTGCTTACATCACATGTCTGGTAAGGAAGCATCTGGGATCTGAAGCTGGCCATCTGGCTTCAGAGTTTGTCATTTAATCACTGTTCTGTTCTGCCTCTTGGCCACCATCAAGTAGGGTAATTGGGGTTAATCCTTGCATAGCCCCACCTGCCAGATACTATGCCTATTTCCAATTGATGACATGAGATTCCAGGAAGTGAAATCACTTGACTAAGTTTAACTCCTTTTTTAACTGAATGAAATCCAGAAAAAGATAACGATGCCCCTCTAGACACACATTTATTTCCCTGTCAAGCACCAAGGCCTCTGTGGGTAAAGCAGACTAAATAACCAGGTAGGAGTGTACAACTCAGAAAGATCAAGAAATAGAATTTTTTATTAGATCTAAAGGAACAACTTGTAAAATCAGTGCTGATAGTTTAGGTGAAAGTGTTTAGTTTAGTTTAGATCAGAGGGTCCATGGAGGACTAAGGCCCTTAGGTCTCCATGACAGATCAAGTTGCTGAGCTAAAATATAAACTCTGCTGACCCTCAAAGTACCAGCTTCATTTTGTGAATGAATATGTGGGGGCTGATTTAATCTAACTCAATTTGGCTCATCCTGGCACCTTGGAAAATACAGAAGTCAGACTTCTGTTACGGACTGATTTCTGAAGGGCAGGATGTGCCTCAGCTGGCTGGCACACACAGCCCAGGCCAGCAAAGCCCGCAGGTCCCCTGGAGGACAGTGAAACCCATCACTAATGGCTCTGTGCTCTGTTCAAGATGTCTGGATCCAGATGAATGAGATTTACATAGTTTTAATAAATATTAATAACCATTTTAATCTCTGTAAACCTTTCTTTCATAGGAGACACTCAAATACATTCCTAGTCTTCTCAGACTCCCAAAGTGAGCGAAAGAATCATTTTGCAAAGCCATGTGCACTCTTTCAGGCCTTCCAGGCCCCATTTAGGCTGGGCCTGTGTGACAAGGAGCACATTTGGGGAGAAAATAATCAAATGCTTAGGACGAACATGTGGGAAGATTGCACTCATCACCCCACTTTCAAGTTCCAATATTATGCTCCTGTCTTTATTTTTAATTTGTTTGCTATCTGTGTTTTTACAGTGGGATATTTTATTATATTAATAATAATAGGAGAAGCAAATATTTATTGGGTACTAAGTGTCAAGCAGTATGCTGTGTTCCTTAAATGCATTATTTCATTCAGTTTTTCTACTAACCTATGAATGGGCTTCATTTACATCCCCACCTTACAGATGAGAAAACTGAGGCTCAGAAAGATTTGTTTGAGATTAGGTCTGAGGCCCCAGAAATAATCAGTAAATCACATGAAAGTATTCTTTTTCAAACTAAAGTGTGTTTGTACCTAGTAGTCTTTGATTGTCAATGGGACAGCTTATTATTCACCTTATTGTTAAAACAAATGTGGCTTGAAATAAATACTACATTATAATTTGTAAAAAATAAAATCCTCAAATACAAACAAAGAAATAAAAACAGCACAAACCCTAGTGAGTTAGGGCCTATAAAGTATATTTTACAGTCCCTTTCCATCTTTAAGATTAGGTGGAATGTGATTCACATTCATGAACAAAGAAGTGAAATAACTCATTCTAGTTTATCCTGATCAGAAGTACTTGCATTATTCACTCAGTTGCATTTCTTACTTCTTAGGAACACATTTTTATGGATCTACCATATAATCCAGCCATTCTACTCCTAGGAATCTACACAAAGGACACAAAAACACTAGTTTGTAAGGAAACCTGCTTCCTCTGTCTATTACAACACTGTTTACAATAATCAAGATATGGAAACAGCCCAAATGCCCCAAAGTAGATGAGTGGATCAAAAGCTGTGGTATATTTACATGGTAGAATATTACCCAATGATCAAAAAAGACAGACATGCCACTTGTGGCAACATGAATAGAGCTGAAGGGATTATGCTAGCCAAAATAAGTCAGAAGCAAAAAGATAAATACAAGATAGTCTCACTTATATGTGGACTATAGAAAAACCAAATAAATGTCAAGTCCAAACTAGCATACTGACCATAAATCTGAGCATACAGAAAAGGAAGGGGGGGCTGTCAAACTAGGGGAGGGAAGAACACAAGGAATATGGTGATGGTTCAGGGGTAATATGGTGGTGGTAGTACTATGGAGACTACAACAACATAAGAAAAATAATTTAAATATAATTTTTTTAAAAGAATGCACTTTTATTATATATATGTATTTCATTATTGCATAATGCTAATAGAAAATGAGACATGTTACTTTGATTTGTTTTTTTATATGTCGATCACCATTTACTGGTATTATATGCATCATCTATCTTAGCAGCTGGAAATTCTAGAACATTTACACAAAGTACAAATGAAGGCAGCATCATCACTCTCCAGAATAATCAAAATTTTGCCACTTCTGAGGATGACTATTCCCTCTAGTTTAAGACTAATGTCCTGTGTTGATGGTTTGTGTGTCTCACAAAGAGTTATTCTATAGTAGATGGTAGTTGTTCATACATTTGCACCATAGATGGACAGTAGGTTGCTGGCAGGAATCTTGTTGTTGTTGTTTTTATCATTGTCTTCAGTGTCTTAGCATGCAAACTGGCACAAAGTTTACTGAATAATAGATGCTTAATGTACAACCCTGAATTTTTTTTCATCAGTAGAGCATTGTAATGAGAGTTCGTCATTAATGCTTCTGGAATAACAAAGCAGAAAGGAAGCCTGATTCAGGTAAGAACCTGACCAAACTTTAGTCTGGTAATATTAAATCATTTAAATAACTTTTTCAGGTATGGTTTCACTATCCTATTGTAGCAACCAGAAAATAGCCAGTGGTCACCAATATTTCCTACGCTATCACCATTAGTGACATGAGGCAGTGAAGAGGCACCCTAGGAATTACTTGCAATCATATTGGAGAAGTCTTTGGCATAGTTTTAAAGTTAAACTTGTTTCTGCTAAAAAACAAATATTTTAATGATACTCCCATGGCACCTCAAACCACAGGGGAAATTTTGGAGACTGACTCAAGCATTCCTTCTCACTCAACATTTCCTGCCTATTAAGCCATGTATCAAAGAGATAAATAGAAAAAAAGTCTCCTGACCTCAGGTAATTTGCAGTCTTGGAGGAAGAATAAGAGCAAGCACACAGATAACATGCATTTACAACAAAGAAGTTTACAGCACACACTCTCAAATTAGACCCACTCCACAATCCACAAGTTGGATGACATTGAGTGAGTTACTTAAAATTTCCCAAAGCCTTATGCCATTACATGTAAAATATAGATTATAATATAACATAATCATAATACCTCTCTTACAAAGTTTTCAGGTGGACTAAATGAATACATATATATGTAGACAGATATATATTAGCAGGGTGCGTATAAACGTACTTAGCAGAGTGGGGGATAGGTAATTTAAAATATTAGTTATAATAACAGTAGTTATTGATTTGTGATTGTAAATACTTTAATGGGAATATGAGCAGAGGAAGGGTACCTCATGAAAACAGGGTTGGGTTGGGGGCTACATGATGAACCTCTTGAAGAACAATAAAGATGGGTATGAATCAGTAGACAGGTGGTTGGAATTTGGATAGAAAGTGTTTGATCTCTTCTTGAGGTGTCTGATGGGTCAAAGGCATGGGGGCAGGTAAAAACCTAAGCTCATCAAAGTAAGGCTTATACTTCCAAACTGGACCAGGGACCATGAGGCAGGGCAGAGAGGGAAGCAAAACAGGAGCTAGAGAAAATAGATCATAAAGGACCTTACTTTACATTGAAGGTCTTGCAGGTCATGAAAGAATTTTAATCAGCAAAGTGACATTGAATTTGGGCAGGATTTATATCAGTTTTCTGGTGTGGACTAGATGGCTCAGAGGCAAGGGCATAGGCAGGAGGCAAAATTGCCCACTGAGAAGTTGTTGCCAAAAGGCAGACACAAAATGATGAGAATCAAAGTAAGGCAGTAGCTGTGGGAATAAAAAGTGAAGAGATACAAGAGTGTTTTAAGAAGAAAGGGGTGGGAGTTGGCAATTAATTGGAATGAAGAGCAAAGGCAAAGGGTGATCCCGGATGACGTGCGGATTCCTGGTTTGAGAAACTGGGTGGATGGAAGAGCATGTCGACTGGGAACTGATGTGATCTGTTTGGGACGTTTGAGTTCAGGTTCTTTATGGAATTTCAGGGAGAGAAGTCCAGCATTTCTCTAATAGAAAGGCCTTGCACTTCAAAGAAATATAAGACATTAACGTCTTGGAGAGGATCCAAGAAATTATGTGTTAGAAAACCTGTACTGAATCCATTTTTGTTGTTGTTAGCAAAGAGAACACTACAGTCAGAATGTATGGTTCTTTTAGAAGACCAGCTTTCAATTTTATTAAAATAACAACCCACCTTAATGAAGAGAGGGACTTCTAATTTCTCTTGCAATTCTAACACTATAATTCCTATTGTTCTAAAATACTGCTGTGAATCTGCAATTGCCTTTTGAGGGCAATAAACCTGCAGCCTTCAAACTTCCTCTGTGGATACATGGAATGTATTTTTCAGATGACATTCCACTCTCTAGAAAGCCACATAGCCCCAAACATGCAGTTACTATGTTTTTGAAAAAGAAAAACCAAATAAAGACACTATCTACATTTACCTACTCTGATCCCAATTGGCTGCAAACAGTAGGAGAATCTTCCTCCCATAGTGATCTCGGTTTTCCAGCACTCCAGGGAAGCCATCGATGAGAGCCCTCTTAATGCCAGGATCATCAGCCTTGAAGTTTTTGAACATGTCCAGGTTTAGCTGGCGGTACTGGAAGTACTGAGCCAGGAGTCTAAAGGCATCTGCTTGGTGAAACTTCCTGGCTCGGAGAAATCTCAGGATGAAGGCATCATCTGTACGTAAAAATCCAATGTCGGGCCTGGTGATGATCATGTCCCTGACTTGCTGAATATCCTGATGTAAAACATCTGGGTTTTCATTCAGTTCCAGGCGAGCTTTTTCTATAGTCTCTGGACTGAGTCCAGCTTGTAAATGGGTCATGTTGGCCAAATTTCCTTTCCAATTACTTAATTTCTGATATTTGGGAAGAAGAGAGGCTGGTCCCATTCACCTGATAATCTCCTGGAATCGTGGCCCATTCAACGTTTTTTGTTTTTGTTTTTTTTACTACCAAACTGCCACTGAAACAGACAAATAGAAGGTCTTCTTTCTGTTCCCGGAAAGCAGCACAACCTTCAGTTCCTATTTGGTAGTAGCCATCCAAATGAGAAGTGAAACTGAGGCCATTACTAACTGCAAAATAAATGCACACAAGAAAAACAAAACAGATGATACAAAGACAATCTGGGCAAATTAATTGAAACTTATAAAAGCAGTATATTATGCTATTGGTCTGATTACATTAGGTACCCAAAGAATAAAGGAGAAGTTAATCTCAAAAATTGGACACTCAGTCTAAGTTTTATTATTGACAATTTGTATACATAATATTCAATTGTTGAAATATGTTTGGGAAATTTTTAGTTACAATGACTAGCGAACATAGTAGTATATTATTAGATTAGTACTAGATTGCTCTTTTATTAATTACCCTCAGAAATAATAAGAAGACACTTCTCTGTGACAGCATGCTTTATAGGGCTATTCATATGACAGAGAAATTATGGCTGCTGTACAATTTATTACTTCCCATTAGACTCTTTTCTCAAGTAGCAGTGTCTTTCACAGAAATCTACCTTCCTCTACCATTTTTTTTAAAGGTAGCCATTTATATCTTAACAATAAAAAGGAACTGTTAAAGTTCACCTTATCCTTACCCCTAATACACCTAGTTATTCAGAACTGGACCATCATATCAACCATGGGCTAGATGGGGGAGGACCGAGCAGGTCTAGTAACTTGACCCACAGTAATCCAATTCAATAGCAGCAAGAATGGATGCTACCGTATGGATCTTTACAAGAGGTTTTATTGTTTGACTTTATCACCCTATTTAGGGAAGGTAAAGGTTATTAAAACTCTTGGTTGTCTCCCTACCTAACTCAATTTTCATTCTGGCTTTAAAAATTTCCATTTTATATTAATTTTCTGTTGTCCTGAGATATCATTTTACTTACAATAATTGTTTTAATTCCCTTAGCTACATCTCTCATGATTTCTCCACTTCAGTGCTATACACAGAAACACCCATACTGTGTTGATCTTTCTTGTTTTAAATATAAATGTTTTAACTTTTAAGCATCTATTTTTTTGAACTTGGAAGTCCCAGAAACAGACAATTTGTAAATAAACTTGGAAGCATGTATTTTCTCCCTAGCATTCCTGGGTCATTAGCATCTGCACTGAGAAGCAGAATATTTACACCAAATATAATTATAATTGGTAATTCTTTATCATACAATATAATTTAAAAGACAAAATATTCTTTTGCTTAATTTTTAACTAGTAATAATTTGTTAAGTGAGGCAATTAGCTTATACATTTCTCCGCTTTATATTGTTTTATAATATGGGGAAGACAAAGGACAGTTCAAGTAACATATTCATTCTCAAGATAGTAGAATTAGAATAATAAGAATAATTTATTTATAAGATAAATATCTGGAAATATTTTTAAATAAAAATTTTTATAAATAATTTGTAAGACAATAGCATGTAGTTCTGTAATATGTGAAAACAAGAAATAGATTGGAATCTTCTCACAAATCCTTAAGGACTTAGAATAATAAAGGAAAATAGTGCTATGAGTTATTCCTAGGATTGGAAGGAACTTCAAACCCAGATGCCCATCTAATGTTAAAATTCCCTCTCTAAAAGTCTCACCACATTGCTCCAAAAATTTCTCTTGTTTGGTATCTGTGTCTTCCAGTTCACTCTACACCCACTACAATCTAGTTTTGACTGCTCGCTTTTACCAAGGAGCAGATGATCATATAATTTATTATCCAAATGTAGACACTAGGAGGTAATAATAATAATAATACTGGAACAATGTAACTGAGATAGTTCCAAGAAAACCCAGACAGATGGTCATCCTATTAGTGAATGAGCTTTCTGTTGTTACAGCCAATAAGCAAATTTTATTATCTAGTCTGTGTGACCTCTATCAATATTTGAAATTGATGACTTCACCTTTTTTAAAATCTCTCTCCTATTCTCCCATCTTTTCTGTGACTCCAGACATCATGATTTTTTTCCTGATTATCTTGTCCATCCCTCCTCAAACTTTTCCTTCTGTGCTCACTACTTCAATGTGGTTTCCCAGGTTTCCTGCTCCATCACTTGACCACCTATATGTGAATAACTTCAGTCCTTGGCTCTCTCCAGATCTTCAGGTTACATATCCTACTGCATACTAAACACTTACACTTAAATGTTCCCAAGACACCACAAACTCAATAAGTTCAAAAATGAACTAATCTTAGTTCCTTATCCTGGATTTGTTTTTCCTTTATTTATATATATTTGACATCAGTTGTGGTCCCCATGGATTTCCCACCACCATTTCACCAGTGCACTATCACCTCAGTCCCTTGTGCTCTTTCTGCCCTCCCTTATCCTGGTTTTGCTCCTCCACCTCCATCTCTTAGTGGCTAACCTCATCCTCAGCCGTTCCCATGCTGGAAACCTCAAAGTCAACTATACTCTACCTTCCCCCTTGCTACCCACTCTCAACAATTATTTGCATAACATTTCCCATTTTTTCCCCCATAGTTTTTCACTCTATTTGTTTAGGTCACATCTCTATTATTCTATTGAGTCATGTGATAGCCTCCTTATAGCATTCTTACTGCCAACCCTGCTTGAATGAGTACTGGAATGGACTTTTTCAGATGATTCTCTGTAATATGCCCTATATCACTCCTTGATTAACTTCCAATTGTCCTAGGATAAAGTATAAAACTATTTAACATGATGTCCAAGACTCTTCATCATTTAGTCTCTATCTGTCTTTCCAGTTTCACCATCCACCCCTGCACCTATGCTGAACAATTGTAATTTCTTGTCACTTCAATAGGCTTTGGTGAACAATGCCTACAAAGACCACTGATCAACTCCCCTTTGCCCATCAGGAGTCATCCTGAAGATTGTTTTCTCTAGAAAACCCTCCCTGACTTCTACAGGCCATAGGTAGTCCCTCAGCCCTAACCATACAACATCTTATTGCCATTTCCCTCTCTTTACCTCTTTTCTCTTATATTCTTGAAAAAAAGGAAAAAAAAGTGGTTCTCAGTCATCTTTGTAAACCCGATATGGTGCCTTCACTAAGAGTGTCAGTTCCATAAGCACAGCAATTCTATGATATTCATCACTTATCCCCAGTGTCTAGAACAGGGGCTGCCACAGAGCAGGTGCTCAGTAAACATACACTGGATAAGTGAATGAATACAGTAATCAAAATGTTTTAGTGGACAAGTAAGTACCCTTCTGTTTGGGTACCTCCAGTACCATTTTCCTTAAATGAGGGTATCGCACCTGACTTAATCCCCTCTCTCATTTGTACAGTATTTTTCCCCTAGAAAAATAACCTAGGTATTGTTATGCTTCAGATCATTGCTTCCTTGAAGCATACTTGGTGATGTTCATAGTTCTACCAGAGCACCAGGCACTTAGAGCACAAAGTATAGCGATGCCTTATCTCTTAGAAGATTTAACGCTTCTAGGAAAAGTTACTCCCTTTATTGTTCAAAAAGCTCACAATGTTTCCAAGATAAATTACTATGGGCTTAAAGGGAAGGTTAAGATTGCATTTTTCATAAGCCATTTCCACACATCACTATACCACAAATTCATAATATCTGAAATAAATTGGCCTCAATCCATAACTGTTTTCTGTACTCAGGATACAGTAGGTGCTTCTGGGGAGAATACCCAAGCCAGGGTTACTGGGTTACATACTGAGGATGAAGTAGACATTTTCCATTAAGGGTCAATCCTTTATTTCAAAACCTGCATAGACTGCTACTTAAATAATAATAACTTCAATTAATAATATTTAAGGCACAGAAATGTTATGGTCTCCATGTAGCCCATGTTTTACGGAAGCCTGTGTTGCCCCACTTGGTTTTAATGAAAGACCTACACAGTACCTATTCTTGCTAGGCAAAAGTCTGAGGAGGATTTTGATTGTACAACAAAAGGAAATGAAATGAGCACATAGCATTTGTTTTGCAGCAGTCATTTCAGAAAGAGTGGTGCCCCAGGCAACAAAAGTAGCCCTGCCAAGTTCTTTCCACAGAACTACTTTATACAGGCTGTGTAAGTGACTTATTGTTCCTGATTTTACCATATGTTAGTGGGCTTTTGTTTTTATGTGTTGTTTGGTATGACTTGGCAGGTTATTTCTTGGGCCACAGAATGCTCAAAAATATTATGTATGTATATGGTGTATTATTTTATCCTTAGGACAACTGTATGACATGGGTATACCATTGTCCCCATTTTTTAGATGAGGAAACAGGAATAGAGAGTATAAACGACCTTCCCAAGACTTGAAGCTACTTCAGCTCACATAATCTTTCACCAGTTTCATGTTATTTACTATTATACTAATCTTTTTTTTGTGCGTAGCATAGGTGAAGTTCCAATACTTGCTACTTAAGACCTATATGAACTTTAGCAAATCACCTTTCCTCTCTAAATGTCACTATCCTTCTTTAAATCTTTTCCAGATTTATCATTCTATAAACCTAATCATGCCTAAGTGGCTAACAGACATTCTTACGTAGCCTAATACCATATTTTATATACTATCTATCCTCAGTCCTTCACTGGAAGAAGACTAAAGCTATTTAAAATCTAGTTATTGGGCCTCCCTGGTGGCGCAGTGGGTTAAGCAATGCACTATGAAGCAGACCGCAGCCACTGCAGCACGAGTTCGGTCCCTGCTGCCGGCCAGGGTGGGGACCCACATGGCACAGCAGACCTCTCCTGCTGTGCCCGCTGCTCCCCTCAGCAGTGTGCTTCCATTGATCTGCCTGTTCTGCTCCCCGCTCTGTCTCTGGTGGATTCTCTCACCCTCCACACCTCTGGCCTGTACCCCAGTGCTTGTATGCATAAATAAATAAATCTTTAAAAAATAAATAAATAAATAAAATCTAGTTATTATGTCTTTTCCAGCTATCATAATTTTTTGTTCTCCCTGTATGTATTTTTCTTTCCCTAACTGTATTCTAAAGGACTGACACTTTCTCATGCCTATCTGACACTTTTTCCATGCATGATCTGATCATTGAAATGGGCTTGACAATCAAAATAGGGTACCTCAGAATCCATACCTCCAGTTAATTTCATAATAATTACAAATACTTGGAGAATTATTTGGTCTATCCTATGGAAATACCAAGATAGCAGCTAACTCCCACTTTAATCCTTCCTTTTTGTAATAAGCTAGAAATTTAGATGGTGACATTTTTGTATGAGGAAGAAAGAGAAGTCTCTCTTATAATGTGATGATTTAAATCATACCATCTACAGACACAAGATTTGCATTTCAAGTTTCTATCAGAAAAAAACTATCTTTTTTCTCATACAGAAATCAGTCTTAAGAAAGTATGTTTGCATGCACATGCACACACACACCACCCCTAGTTTTTATGAACCAAAGAATCTAGGTAGAAAAAATCATCCTAGAAGTTATAGCAATTCAAATGAAATCTATTTGATTATGTTACATATTATTCTCATTAATTTAATTATCTTTAAAAACATTTTAAATATAGTGGGTTAAAAGCATAATAATAATAGCTATGTCTCATCTATAAGTATATATTGTGTGTGCATTATTTCATAGCCTTTTATATCAATTATTTTTATTCATTGTTACAATGATCCTGTGATAGTAGAAGAAAGATAATTTCCTGCAGATATTCAAGATCTTGTGAAATAATATAGATAAAGTGCTTTGGAATGGAGAAACTCCATTTTACATTTACTGTAATAGTATTTCTGATATCTTAATTTTGCTATCACTAGGAAAATAAAGGAACATCAAAGACTTGAACAACAAGGAACTGAAAGTCAAGTAATCAGCTAGTGTTAAAGTTGGGGGGGAAACAGGTATTTGTTGAGTACTTCTTACATTCCTAGAGCTTTGATATTACATGATTTATCTTGACCCCAACCCTATAGCTAGATATTATGTATTAGATGAAAGGAGAGATTTGAAATTTAATTAGGTTAAGTGTACTGGAAAAACCAAAATCCATACCCAAACTTACCATCGTTCATGTTCTGGCCACCTACTGCATCTTGGAGTAAGTGCTTTCTCTACACACCCAAGCTACTGGTGCCCTCGCAAACACTCACACAGCAGGCACACACCCACACTTGCCACTTCGAATGACAATCACTTAAGGAATGTTGCAAAATTGTCTAAACTTAACAAGAAAAGAATATATTTTTACATTGACCAGAAATATAAAACATTAATATTGATTGTAGTATAATAACTAATTAACAATATCTCAAATATGTATTATTCCTGGACGTTCTTAATAATTCAAAGAATGCCTTTAGGTACACATATGTTTAAGTTGATACAAATATAACATGAGAAACTCTATCCATATTTATTTTGTGATATTAAAATTAATATCAGTGACAACAGATGAAAATGAGTGAAAAATAAATCTCCATGATAAAGTTCTTCATAGGAAAGTATAACCGAGCACCTTAGCTATCAGCAAGTGCGAAAGTTATATTTCCAAATTTTAAATGTATCTTGAGTTAGATTAATTCTTACTATCCTTCACTTCTCAAAAATATCACCTGAAGCTGTTTTTAAACAGAATATAAGTATATTCCCCTAGGACTACCAAAAGGAAATTTTATACCGAATGAAATAAAAATAGATGCTGCTGATACATCGAGACCAAAATTGAAAATCACAGTGAGCAAAAATCTTTTTTTAAGTACAACTCTATTTGAGATATCTCCTGAAAGATGATATGCTCCCTTACTGCCAGTGGAATACATATTTAAATCTCAAAGATTGGTTGATTACATCCTTTGGTGTAGACCAAAAAGGGACTCTTTTTCCCAAATGATGAATTTGAGCTTGACCATTAAGGCTTATAAGGACTTCTCTGTGTAAGTATGGGCAAGGACATACTGTGAATAACAAAGTGACCCCCAATCCATTGACTTTCTATCAAACATTAGCCAATTTGCAGAAATAAACTATCAGAGCCAGGGACAAAGAAGGACAAAAGAGAGACCTTTAATCATCTAAAAGTGTAGCATGACTCCTGGCTGGGAGTCAACTTTCCGTCACCTTTAGCTTAGTCCTAGTCCAGGTCTTGCCCTTGCCACATAAATATTCATTCTGTAGACTCCCTTGGCTCCCTTTAAAATAGCAACAAAGACACAGTCATTTGCTCTTGCTCTTAAGAAAGATTAAAAGTAAATTGGAATGAGTTTCATCACAGTAGAGACACTGAGATCTTCTTCCCAAAATAGATAACAGGTCAGAATTAGAAAAGATTGGAACTCAGATGCAGTGGACCTAACAGAGAGAGGAATGTGTCATGAGTTCTAGAACAATCTACAAACCTTTTATAAATGTGTTTTGGGCCAAATAATGAAGGATCTAAAGGGAAAGACAACTTGTAAGAAATAAGTAAAGCATAAGATTTTTCTTCCTTTGCATTGTGCTAGGTAGAAACATTTTTAATTGAAGTAGTATTTACCTTACACTTTACTGTATGAAAAGATCTTTAGAGACAAAATTATTAAGAGATGGAAAATTAAACTGTAATGTTTTTCTATGCTGTTAAAGCATAGAGACCATAACAAGTCATTGGGAGTTAATGTCCCAACTTTACAAACAGATTTAGTTGTATTTCTTACAAGTGACAATGGAGAAGAAGAAAAAAGATCACTTGACCTTTTTTTCATCAAGCAAAATGGTTATTTCTCTCATAGACTTTTTAAGAGAAAGATGATGTAGAACAATGTAAAAAGTAAGTGATGTAAAAATGTAAATGAGTTCATGTAAAGATGGGTATTAAATCCACTTGCCCTTCCCACTTAGTATTTTACTCAACGCATCTATGGGACTGCGACCCTTCCTTGATGTGATCAGACAGATGACAACAGCAGCAGAAATCAGAGGTAAGAAAACCTTCGGGTGAAAGGGAGACATAGCAAGGTGCATGTGGATGAGACATAAGGACAGGGGTTGTTTGTATAATTTCCTTCTCAACAAGAGCTATGAATTCTGAGTTCTTATTGTTTCAGAACTTGAAGTCATTTTTGTTTAAATGTGAATGTCATTGGTTAATAGTGAGATGTAAAGGTGACTTTTTGTAAAGGAAGCTGTTATTTGTCTGCTTCTCAAAGTGTAGCTCAGGAATTTGCAGCATCAGCGGAATCTAGAAGTCTGTTAAGAATACAGACTGTCAGCATACGCTGGGATCTGCTAAATGGGTCCAGAATCTCCAGGCAATTCGTATGTATATTAGTATTTGGGAAGCACTATCTACAGGATTTATAATAAAGCAAAGGGGTTGAGAAGTTTGGTTTGGTGCCCTAAGATCAGAGCTCAGCCTGTCTGTGAATAGCGCTGCTATATCACCCAATGGGAGAATCAGACACCCCTAATGTGTTCATTCCTTTTGAAGCGCTAACACTTATAATTACTTACCAGATTTTCCCATTAATTATTTGTACACATGTTTAAGATACTCTCTATATGAAGCAAAAGCAATGAAGAAAGGAAGGTGAGAGGAAAGAAAAAAAGTGAGACGAGGGAGGGAGAAAGGAAAGAAAGAAAATCCTCATATATTCTGTTTATTATGGCTTATTTTGACTACACATGGAGTAGAGGCCTATTATTCATAGAACTTATTTATGATTTGAGCCTCAATTGTCATTTCCAGACCCAAAACTTTCATCCTCCTCCCCTCAAACTACAAAATAGTAAATAATGAATGAAGCATGAACTTGTCATATAGAAATTTACGTAAGTGAGATGTTTGAGCAAAAACAGGAGATGAATTGATAAGATATTACTTTAAAGAGAAGAAATAGAGGAAATGGTCTGCATAATATCTACAAATTGGAGATTTGGCTAAAAAGACACAGGAGATAAGAGTGGATAATTTCAACCATGTATGGGAAAATTCTTGCCAGCAAGAACTCAAGAAGAAGAGCTCATAAAAAATCAGCTCTCCACAGAGAAAGTTTTCCCTGCTATTCCCTGTCACATGATAACAGGTATGTAAAGAGGGAAAGCATAGGGATACCTGGCCACAGATGATATGGAAAGGGGCTGCGGAAGCGAGCAGAAGTAGTGAAGATACATGAACTTATTAAATGAATATTTCTTTTTTAATGGGAGGAGAGTGACCAGTGGATTTCTACATCCATGAGGAATCCAATCAAAAGACAAATCTACTTTAACCAGAAGTTAAGTACTATTTTCCCTACTGAGATATAACACTCAGAGATGACGTTAAGGGTTTCAGACTTGTAGTAATTTACATTATAGATCCTCTCCTAAAAAAAATGTTCTAGTGAATCTGGATAAAATGGAAAATTATTTTTTAAAATTGGGAAGATGATGTAGTGATCATCAAGATCTCTTTTGGTAATATTGAGGGATACTTCTGGGTTAATTGCATATGGTCTAACTTCATATTTTGTAAACGCGATCTGCTGTGATTTCTCCCTGAGTCACTATCTAACAGGGAAGCAGAAATGATGCAAGTAAGACTGAATCCATTGGCTAAGGATGGTTCTGCTCTGAGACATGAGCAAAATCACAAATAGACGTCTGGGGTCTAATAAGTTGTCCCTTTATAAACCCACCTAAATGAGCAGACACCACTAGTTCTGAGGAGTTCCATGTTCCCTGTTTTGGGAAATAAGTGACCTTCCAGCTTTCTCTTCATGATTCTGAAAGAATACATCACTCTGCAAGCATGTTTACAAAAGTATGTGTATGATGCCACTCTGCTAAAATCTATGTTCTCTGTTTACCGCTAAATCCATTACACAAATAAGAAAGTTCTGTTATTGAAAAAATGAAAAAAGTGAAACACCACTTAATAGAAAGAAAGAAACCAGGGAAGTGGTATTCTATAAAAATTAATAAGCTCAGCATAATATTTCAGTCAGAGCCAGGCATTGCTTCTGAGACAGATGACTGTAAATCTCACTGAAGCAGCATTGTTTTGAAATTTCCCCAGTGTCAGGAAATTATATTAGGCACAGGAAGACAGAAGCATAGCAGGCACTGGATTCCAGGCCTGAGTTTCTGGTCCAAAGCTGTTAGCAATGGCAACATGTACACTTTTTTAAAATTATCTGGGCTGAAACGTACCTTATGGATAGGTAAGAGAGCTTGAGAGGTCTCGCTTACCATGGACATTACCAAGCTAAGGGCAGTATATGGATGATCAAAGTTTCTTCTCTAAAATTCAAGTATTTGCAATGGTTTTGTTGGTTTGAGTTCAAAAGGAGTGCATTTTAATGTCAGACAGAATTCTGCCAATGTTTGTCATTAGTAGCAGTAACTATTGACACAGTACTATTACTCATTCAAGAAGAGTATTTGAATTTTTCCTCAAAACTTCTTGCAAAAGATAGCTGTGACTATTCATTTTGAAAGTGCCTCTAATTATGAGCAAGCTGATTTGGATGAAACTTGTTTTATTTAGTTTTTCTTTATAAAGAGGCAGAATAAATACACAAGGGCATTTTTAAACCAACATTTTTGTGCTCTGATTCAAACTTGGCTATTACATGTGACCTGGCACTAGTCTCATATGCTAATTAAGATTATTTTATGAAAAATAATTTGACAAATAAAATCCAATACTATACTGTATAATGATTGATTAAATGGGTACCCATAAAATTTTTATTTAAAACAAGCACTCATTTTTTTTATGATTGTGGATATAGCAAAAAGATGGCATGACTTGTGTTTGGACCTTCAAGATATTTGAAAGATATTCTAACTTCTCTTCGGCTGAAATAGAAAGTGTTAGCTCTCCAAAAGCAGCGCCTGGCAGAAAACAGTTATATAAAATGCCTTTTCAATTTTTGCACTCTATTACCCTTTACTATTATTGGAAAATGGTGTTATCGTCTGATTACTGAGAAAGCACACAAAAATCTTGCCTTCCAAATCCGAGTCAGTCCTTGACTAGTGTTGAACAAAGCCAGACCATCTGCTCTGAATATCATTACTACTTTGGTCATTGGGCTAGGGATTCATCTCTGCTTCCTACAGAGGTTTAAGATTGAAATGAACATTGAAATGAAATTAGTCGACAAGAGACATTTGAACAAATAGTATTTTCCAATGAAAGCCACATTTGTTAGCTTATCATCATGATCATTTACATGCTCACACTCACCTCAGAGTTAACCTTTAGCGTCTCCATTTTACCAAAAAAAAAAAAAATTAGGAAAAACTTAATCCCAGAGTTTCTGCAATAAGCGCTTAGGAAAGAAAATGGGCATGTGGGTGAATATGAGTCATCAGTCACCCCCACCCTGCTTCCTGGTGATTCTCCATCGGAAACCTAGGATTGAGCTTGTGTGTCTATTTTACCAGAATAACACTATACCCCAGGCCATGTTAATTTCCTGAACTAAACGGTCCCTAATCTGCTCAAAGGCAGCTGGCTAACTGCTGGTGTCTGGCAAGTGCCCCATCTGTCCCCCTACCCAGAGTCTCTCTCCTGTCTTCACTTTCCTTTCTCTCAAGCAGGCGGCTCTTTGTTTTCAGGGGTGTCGTCCACCTGAACTTTCCTTCCTATGCTTGAAAACTTGAGCTCATTTCCTTTACCCTGCGGACATCGGGCTTTGTCTAAGTGACAAGACAGTTGTGTTGACTGTAGTTACGACGCTGGTGATGGTGGAGATCATGACGGCGATGGTGGAGATGGGGGTGCTGATGGTGTAAGGAAGCGCAGGCTGAGCGAGCGCGGGGAGGAGGAGGATGGACCACAGAGGCAGTGGAGAGTGGGGTGCGGAAGGAATGGAGTGCGTAGGGATTGCAGATGGGAGCTATCCACGCACCGAAGTGCTGAAACGCCGCAGCCATGGCATTGCAAAAGAGGGGGAAAGGTGGGGAGGCGCAGCAAATACAGAAGGGTGAAAAAAGGCAATAAATACCTTCACACGGCCGCTCAGCCTTGCTTTGGGAATGTGTTTCTGCAGGTGTCCTCGTTGCTGAGCTGAGTGGGTGAAATCACCTATTCTGCCAGGTTCGGGATCAGATTTCTCTAGAAAGCTCTGAATGAGAGCCCCGGCTTCACAGGGCTGCGATTTTGGTAGGAGGCGTGTGCGCCTGAGACTCAGTTCTTCATTTCGAGCTTGGCTTTCCCCTGGGTCCTAAATACCTCCTTTTCGTTGTCGCTCGCCGCGTTCCATCAAGACAATACCAAGAATTATAATTTTATAACATGCACATGTTACAAAAAAAGTACATGAACCACCACCACGCATGCACAACCTTAAAAATATAATCTTTCAAACTGATTAACGCAAGCTCTGAAAAAGACGAGACAGAGAGAGAGAGAGACAGAGAGAGAGAATGTAACAGATTTTTAAAAAAGTATTACAAACCCTATAGGAAAAAGGATGAAGTATTTTATTAACAAATAGTGGAAAGAAAAATGAAAATTTTAGAAAGGTTCAAATTAAAACAAAATTAACTTCACATAGATTAAGGAACCGAATAAAAAGTTTTTTTTTTTTTTTGAAGTAGGAGAAACTTGGGAAATATTTTACTGATTCAGGATAGGAAGGTTTCCTAAGCGCAAGAGGAATAGAAGCACTTGCAAGAGGAAAAGACTAAAATTTTCAATGGATAAAAACATTTTTGAATGTAAAAATATTATAAAAATGTAAATATAGGTGACCAACTGGAAAAAATACAGTAGATATGTTTCATACATAAAATATCTCATATACCAAAAGAAAAATACTAACATATCAAAGAAAAAGAAAAGGACACTCATGACAAAGAACTCACAAAGAAGAGAATGCATAATAAACATATTTTTAAAAATCGACCTCGACAGTAAACATAGATATATAATTTGAAAAATCTCCTAGTTGCCATTTCAGACACGGTTCCAAATCTACTTACTACATAGATGGAAAAGTGCAACAGTTCTATAAATATATATTATAAAATTCATCAAATATAAAATATATCTGCATTTAGACACAATAACTTCACTTTATGTACTATACACTGGGGATATAATTATATAATCAGATGAATATCCATTTAAATTTAATTTATGATAAACAAATTGTCAGAAATAGTGACAACATTACAATTTTATATTGTCTAATAATTGCAGCTGAATAACTGCATATTTTTAAGGACTACTAAAGACAAACAACAATACTTACAAAATGCTAAGTGAAGAAAACAAGATACCAAATACAGTGTTCCCCATCTCCCAGCTATCATGTTGGTAAGAGCATATTACAGGTTAATGAAATAAAGGTAATCAGAAAACTTGATTTTATTGCTTCCATTTATCTAAAGTGTGCATACTTAATTAAAAATTAGAAAATATGAAACATTTCACAGCAATCTTTTTTATCATCAATTCCACAGAGGATGAAGGTGGTTAGAATTTTTCTATGATGTAGCATTATATATCTATTTACTTACCTTTTTATTGTCTTTCTGTCCAATAGAATGTAAGTACCATATTGTTAAGAATTTGTCTGTTTAGTTTACCTCTGTTTCTCAAGCACAGAGAAGTGTGTCTGAAATATCACAGGAGCTCAATAATTATCTGTTGAATGAATGAATGAATGATGTACCCTCATACATGCAGATGTAATTAAATATATTTTATAAAGTTATAAATTTCATATTCAAAGTTATCAAAAAATTATAGCACACCAAAATCATATAAGTTTGCTGCTGAGTTTTGATCACATATAAATTCATTAAAAATGGCATCTTCAAAGGTAGTTACTCATGAATATAATTTGCATGTGGCACCAAGTGTGAATATTTTTTTTTAAGTGTGAATATTTTTAAGGAAAAAAATTTTCACTCTAATACTCTGCACTTTTTCTTGATCCTGATTACTTTAAAAGATTGGTAGTCTACTTTTTTTGGCAAGAAGCTGATATTATTTTATTTCTACTTTTTCTTTCCTCTTCCATAACCATCAACAGAAATATATACAAAAACCAATACATAAGTGTTTCATTAAGAAGCCAGAGATTATTTTTTCAGGGACTCCCCAGTGGCATAGGGGTTAAATCTCAGCACTATCACTGCTACCACCTGAATTTGATCTCCAGTCAGGGAGCTAACCCAGATATGGCACAGCAGAACTCTCCTGTCTCACCCTCTGCTCCCCTTAGAACTGTATTTCAGTAAATCCACCTGTTCTGCAACTCACTCTGTGTCTGGTGAGTCATGTCACCCTCTGCACCACCGGCCTACATTTCAGTACTTCTATGCCATCTATGCCCATAAGTCAATAAGAAGAAGTTATCTGGTAGTGCTTTTCTTCACTATGAATGATAATTTTGAATGACATCAATGATAACCTAACCAGGTTTTGTCTGTATTTTTTAACCTTTGAGATAGGAAAACATTCTCTCTCTCTCTCTCTCATTCCCATTCACTCAGTGCTATGTGCTGTATCTCTAATATAAGACTGAAACATATCCAGGATACTCAAGTTACTGACTGCCAGAATATAGTCTTATAATCTGCACATTTGAAAATAAAGTTTTAAAATTTCCTTACTGCAGGAGTCCAGCTCCAGCTAAGGCCAGGGTCCCCACAGTAGAGACAGCATCAGGGAATGATGAGGGAAGGGGGAGAGAGAGTGAGAAGACACAGACACTCAAGGTGCAAGTATCTCTTAGGACAGACTCAGCAGTTCTTTATTTTATACATTACAAGCAAGTGGTGGGATTACATCAGCTTTTGTATAAAGCAGGTAAATAACAATCATTACAATTTTTCTTAAAAACAACTTGGGGTCTTATGATCTCCAACTAAGATTAGTGATGTATACTATTACAAAATAAAGCCTACATGCAAAATAACGTATTTCCATCAGTGTTTTTGATTGTAGTGGCTACACAAGTTATTTATTAATGTTAAAGCAGATACAGCGACTTTGCACAATTACACTTTAATCATTTTGTTTTCACTTTGAGTGTAGGATAAACTACTAGTCACAAAGCACTTAAAACTACAGGCCCCAATAAAGGGGAAATACTAAAATTAAAACATAAATTATATCCAAACCCCATATGATCTTTTAAAAGTAACAACTAACCTCACTATATCCTGAACCTAAAACTTACCATCACAATTTAAGCAGAACAAAGGCAAAAAGGAAGGGAAGAGGGTAGAAAGGGCTAGTGTGACTTGTTCATCACCTAGGAAACACAGAGCCTTTATTATGGGCCAAGCTACAGAGGTTCTTTCTCGGTCCCCAGGGCTATTTCCCAATAGTAGATGTTCAAGTTTGGGAAACTACTTAATAACTAACTTTTGAATTATTATTATTGAACAACCACATTCCGGTTACAACTTTTATTATTTAGTTTTTTGGTATCGGTAGTCTTGTCAGTTTTAGAGAATTTTGTGTTTCATTATTTGCCAATCAGCAATTCATCATCAAAATGCATAAAGCTAATTATTTTGTTTAACAAAACAGCCAATCTTACAACCACCCCTCGTGGGTAATTTTCCAGTTAGCACTCTTAATGCCTTTTACAAAATGGTGGCATTAATATCAGCCAAAACAATGGAGATCTGGCAGGGGCCAGCTTGTGGAGCACCCCGACATCTCAGGAGTGTCCCTCATACCCGGACCATCGTCAGACAGTACGAGTAGTGTGGGCCTTGCCACCGTACAATTATCATAGTAAAAAGATTAGTTTTATTTTAAAATAAGTCACTTTTAAAATAGATATGCTCGATATTGAAAGAGTACTCCTTCCCAAACTGCCAGTGGAACTATGCCATTTCCCTTTCTGTTCATGGGTATTGTCCTTGTACTGTTTATGGTAACACCTACTTTTCTATATTGCTTAAAATTTTTGCATAAGAGCAATTGCCCTTTACTGAGTACCTGAGTCTTCACTGGGTTGAATGTATCATTTTGTTTCCTGGGCTCAGCATGTCTTAGCTCAAAACCTTGGCCTGATAAATAAACAAAGGCATCT
Source organism: Galemys pyrenaicus (assembly GCA_019455555.1). NCBI lineage: Eukaryota > Metazoa > Chordata > Mammalia > Eulipotyphla > Talpidae > Galemys > Galemys pyrenaicus. The sequence continues at coordinate 2,906,468 of JAGFMF010011756.1, read as the reverse complement.
TGATGGTTTCTTTTCATTTTTTAAAATTTATTTTTTCATAGAAGATCTGGGGTATAGGCCAGAGGTGTGGGAGTGAGAAGATTCACCAGAGACAGAGTGGGGAGCAGAACAGGCAGATCTACTGAAACACACTGCTGAGGGGAGCAGCAGACCAGGAAGAAGCAGTCTGCTGTGCCATATGGGTCAGCTCCCTGACTGGGACGGAACTCAGGTGGAAGCCATGACAGTTCTGAGACTTAACCCCTAAGCCACCAGGAAGGCCCTGTGGTTTCTATTTTTTACTCACCCTAATTGATGTTGTCTTGATATTTTGCACACTGTGCTCAACCTCCATTTCAGCTCCTCACACTACAGCTGCCTACATATTTGTTTGCAGGATTCCTCCATGTACCCCCTTTTATATAAACAACCAGTTCTCAAGTTGAAAGTATGGCTGGTTCGCAGTCATCTTTCATGCTCTCTCACCTTATGCCTGACATTCCCAAGTCAGGTATTCATTTCAGGACAACCTTAAAGGACCCTGTAAATATTGGGTTTGCTGTGGTCTAGGTTTGGATGAGTAAGTATACTTTCTGTGGGTTCACTATTGACAGATGAAGGTTCTAGCCACATGAAGGTGCACTGACAGCTGAGAGTCCCGGTAGAATGGGTTACACCCAGAGAAATCTTGTATTTATGAGATGTTAGGATGACATTGCAAGGGCAAAGCAACATATTTCTAGAGAAATGTCTAAACTTTATGTTTAAGGACTGGAATAATGTATGAAGAAGAAGGTCAAATAGCAAAAGTAAGAAAATTCAAGTTGGTCAAAATGATATTTGTTCTTCCCATAGTTTCATAATGTACAACTTAATATATCATCATAAGAGATTGTCACTGATATTTCTATTATGTAATGTGTAGGCCAATTTTGAAGTTTTCCACATTGTATGAGTGAGGATAGGTGACATAATGTTGAAAGAGGAAATTGATTCTGCATTCCCAATGGCTTTCTTCTTTTGCAAGGGGTAATGGGCAAAGTGGGGGTCTGTTCTACTTAGTACCTAGGGATCAAGTAAGGAATTGTCACAGTAGGGAAGGGTAATACATGGAGAACTTGAGCTTCCCATGGTGCTTCAGTCTGGAAGTAAAACACATCATTTCTGTTCACAGCACGTTGGCTAAAATAAGTCACATGCCCCCCAACTCCCGGGCCCCATATGCTAGGTGCCTGGGAAAATGGACCAGCAGGGGGCTATTTGGTGAATAGTCAATGTTTAAAATTCCTATGGTCCTTTTGGTACCAGAAGTCTATTTTTGTAGTTGTTTGAAAATATCTTACCTCCCTTCTTAATACACATAGACATTTTCAACTCATTTTGGAATGTTCCTTCAGTCACTACATCCAGTTCCAAGTTCTAGCTCTCCAAGATTTATTTGGTTGTCTTGTCATTACATCATATTCAGATGTGATGCCATTGTTCCAGAGATGGATAAACAAAAACTACAAATGATTTTGCAACCCTTAGAAGGACACGGTAACTGCACTAAACCTACTCTGAAAGGGAAGGATGGAAAGGTACTCACTATCACTGAGCTCACTAATTCTGAAATCACACTGGACAGTTGGGGCAAAACCCCTACCCAGCAGGGGTGGGAAGGGGAGGAGGATGGGGAAGAGGGTATTTTTGATTAGAACCTTACTCTGTTCTGCCAGAAAAGTGTCCTGTCCTTTTGTTCTCCATGACCTTTGGTACCACACGCTGAAGGGGTCTTGTTTTCTCCACTATACTCCTTGGCAACATCAAGAACGGGAATTAGAGAAGATGCCCCCAGTTGAATTTGCATTTCCAATTTAAGTTTCAGTTTCAGTTTTACTTGGGTCACAGCAGACATCCAGTTCTTTGAGCAGTAATATGAACTCAAGAAACAGCACAACTACATAATTAAACATTTATAAACTCCAGAATTATTACCTCAAAAGACTAAGTGGGTTAGAAAATTTAAAAGATGGGCAAAGGACTGTGATGGACAAACCAAATCTCTGAATTAATTGGTCTTGCTCTGACTTAACCACTACCTGTTAACTTCTGCTTATTGGCATGTCAAGGTTTCTTATGTCAGGGAGCCCAAGTCATGGGTTCCTTCATTGCTTTTGTGAAGGTCATTATTTCTCCCAGCTGGGACCTGGATGCTACTGATAGACCTCATATTCTACTGGTTTGAAGCAATGAAATTCAGAGTTGCACTGTTAAACTGGAATGTTTCAAGATCACAGTATTTTAATCTGTCATGGGAAAGGTGGCCATATGCTTATCCACAAAACCCTTTTCCTTTGGGCTAATATAAAAACTTAAATATCAATATGGGTTCACATAAAACCAACTTCTCCTGTAAGGCAAATGCAAGCAAGTATTTACAAATAGGATGTGGCATTTTTTTACAATATTTTGAAACATACATACCTCAATTGCCTTAGGAGATGCAATTTTCAACAGAGGATCTGGCAAGCCACAGCGTTATTTCAGCTCTTCATTCCTCCCTCCCTCCCTCCCTATTTCCCTTCCCTTCCCCTCCCTCCCTATTTCCCTTCCCTTCCCCTTCCTTCCTTCCTTCCTTCCTTCCTTCCTTCCTCCCTTCCTTCCTCCCTTCCTTCCTTCCTTCCTTCCTTCTTTCCTTCCTTCCTTCCTTCCCTATGTTGCAAAATGCAGCAAATAACCACCAAGGCATACTAGTAACATTTCTTTTTCACCCACTTTCTGTCAGAAATATTAATTCTTTATGTATGTGCACAATATTACTCCTAAGTTATTGCAGGTGACAGTTTTACCAAATGTCTTACTGCTGCTTAATATTATTGTTATCTTTCCTGACTTCACTATCAGCTTCCTACCCAACACAATTTACTTTTTAACATAGCACTTTACTTTCAGGAGATTATAGGGCAACGCTTCAAATAATAAGTAAACTCAGAGCGTGCAGAGTCTTAATACTGCAAAATTTTATTTCTCATGCTGGAGGTTCAGTGCTGGTTGACATGGGAACATTCTTACCATGAGTCAGATTACTTTGGAGGAATCCCAAGCTTTTCCATTCAAGTCTGCCCTTTGTTAAGGTAAGGGAAAACAGTGAAGGACACACGTTAATTTTCTCTAAATCTCTCAAAAATATAAGTATATTTTTCAATATATACTCTAAATCTCTCAAAAATATAAGTATATTTATTCATTATGTTATAATAACTATGTTAATGTCTTTCAGATTGCAAAGAATGGATACACACTTTATTTACTTCATCATATGAGGACTTATCATAAGTATACTCAGCTTATAATAATAGTAATAATGAAAGAAGCTAAGTTTTTTACGCTTTTATAGTAAGAAATTGAAAAGCAATATGTCAATTGAAAATCAGAGCAATCCAATGAAGGAGGGTTATTTATTGCCTCCATTTGACCAGGGAAGTGAAACAGAGAGGGTAAGTACTTGCCAGACTTATTTGGGTGACTGGGAGCTGTCAAAATTTCATAAATACCAAAATAAAAGTAATAAATTGCCAAAGTAATAATTAATAAAGTTTATTGTTCTCACACACAAAAAGACAGTTTTCAAAGGGGGATAATACAAATCAAAACATGGAATGAAGTTTAGGGTATATTGTTATAAAGCAGCTTAAATAGTGACAAGGCAATGCTTATTTATTCTTCATAGTGATTGCTTATAATATTAGAATTTTTCAGTGGCTTGGAAAGCAGCTTAAGTTTTGCTTATGATCTCCTAAGGCATAAACAAGAAATAACCCAGGTCAAGTTAGCCCTGCAAATAGCCTACATTAAAATTTGTTTGTATAACCAAATTGGTTTTGTCTGCTCAAGGAATTTTCAAGAATGGTCTCCATTTTTTCTTTTCTTTCTTTTTTTTTTTTTTTTAAATTTTAACAGATCATAGCCCATTCTGCTCCCAAGGCCAAAACTCTCAATGACTATTCAACATACTTTTTGGTTTTTTTTTTAATTTATGCACACAAGAACTGGGGTGTAGGTCATAGGTGTGAGGTGTGGGAGGACTCACCAGAGATGACAGAGTGGGGAGTGAAAAGGTGGATCTACTACTGAAATACACTGCCAAGGGGAGCAGCGAGAGGTCTGCTGTACCATGTGGGTCAGCTCCCTGCCTGGGGATCAATCTCATACTGTGTGGCTGGCAATAGCTTGATAATGCTGAAGCTTAACCCCTTGCACTATGAGGGAGGCTCTTCAACTATACTTTTTGAATTCCAGAAGAATTAGTCTTCTTGGAGAACTAGAAAGTGTTATATAGTTCAATGTTATTCCTGTGGTCTTGTCATCAGTTTCTGTCTTCTCTTCTCCCTTTACCCCCTCTGCATCTACCAGATGCTTCTTTCTCTTTTTCCCTTTCTACTTTATGACTTCTGCTACACATGCCTGAAGCCTACTGCCTCTCTCTATGTCTTTACCTGTTTAGATTCTCAGTGTGTATTGCATTCAAACTTTGATTGATCCATTTAGTCATTATGGAGGAGAGGACTCTCAGGTAAATTTCCTTCACAAGCAGTAAAAGAGGCTGTCTGATTTCCACTTGTCTTTTGCACAGAACCAGCTCTGTTCTAATAGTGGTGGCAGGGATGAATGTGGGTTAACAATGGAATACTTACAGATACTTCTCTAAAAGAATTATCAGGAGTGTTCAAAACTTCATGGTTTTTTAGTTATTTGATTCTTGTTCATGAACAACTTTGTAGGTTCTAGGGACTAAAAGAGGTAAGCCAGTCACTGACAAGTTCCCTAGAATTTGAGATGTAGGATCAGTATATTTTTGTGGGTGGAATGTCAGAAATGATCATGAGGGCCGGTTGGGATAGAGGGGATCAATGGATGCATTGAAGATCTGGGATGTAGCAAAAAGTGGGCTGGGTAGAAGTATAGCAGATACATAGAAAGAGATGAACAGGTAATTGGAAAGGCTGAACCTAAAAATTTCCTGACTCAAGACTGGTAAATAGAAATCAGTGTTGCAGTTCATGTGTTTGCTAATAAAAGAAGTGTGCAATGACAGAATATTGTCCTTGCTGACTGGGTTGTCTTTATTATTTTGTCTAGTGGATTCAAAAAGAGGAGAGACCATCTGTTTTTACTCAGTACTTCTTTCAATAAGTATTTGTTGAATGAATGAGTTTAAGACCTTAATTATTCTTTTTAGTTCCCCATAAGACCTTGATTTCCCCCATATGGAGTTGTTGTAAAGAACAAATGAGGCACTAGGTAAAGCATTTATCAGACTCTGACATTTGTAGGTAATATAGTAAAAGGAGAGGCTTCTCCTACCCCAACCACAGACTCACCCTCTCTGCATTGCCCTTGGCTCTGTCCTGCAACATGAAGGACATCTATGCGAATATTCCACACAACAAAACTCATCCAAACCTGCCTCCAGTGAACAGTAAAAGCATTCTCAGGAAATAAAGGCTCTCTCTTTGCATGAGCTACACACAAGCCCCAGATGCAGGTTTGGGAAACAGTCAGGGAAAAGATTTTTGTGTCCTGAGTACTTGGAACATGAAAAATGGTGCAAATTCCTAATGCACATCTCTTTAGGCACCTGTGAGCTCCTTGTCCTGTGGAGACAGTATGCAGATGACCACAGCAGAAAGTTCTTGTACTAGCTCTTAGGCAGTATTGGTGTTTAGAACATGTCTGGTACACAGGTGGTGCTATATCAATATACAGAAAGTAAAAAGTTATGAACAAGGAGTTTGCTCTGCTATGGTGGGACTGAAAAAGAAGGACCTGAGGATAGCTCAATATAGCCACAGCTCATGCAAGAATCCAAGAAGTGGCCAAGGGCAAGAAACAAGACATCAAGAGAGGAAGGGAGGACTTGATAAAAAACAGAGAGAACATCAGAGACCAATGGTAGCCACTCTACCTCTGATCTGCTGTGAACATTGGACTGAAGTCAATTTCCCTTCCTTGATACATCATCTACAAAAATTGTCCTTCATAATTCTATTAGCTCAACCATTTTGTCCTTTTTCTAAACTTTGATTTTTATAAAAAGCAGGTCATCACAGACATCTATTATCTTGTATGATTTATTCACTAATTTTTTTTTTCTTTCATACTATCACACATGCTACTTTAGGTGCTCAGAACAGAAAACTGATTAAGACATAATCCCTTGACCTTGAGATGCATAAAGTTAAATAAGAGAGCTGAATATGTGAGCAAATAATCATAGTACAACCCAGTAAGAGGTGGATGCAAGCATAAAGAAATGCTGTGGATCACACAGGAGGTATAGAAACTATAGAATCTAGTTTAATTAAGACCTAAAAGCAAATAAGAGAATATTGCCAGAAAGACAACACATTGGTATATAAATGCAAGTGTTTCTTCAGCAATCCTTTTAGCTCATATAAATTTCCTGCTGAGACTGTTTGGGATCACCCTGGAGAGGAGAAGAAAGGAGTAAATAAAAAGAAGGTAAAGGCATTCCAAGTTCATTGATCATATGGTGACTAAGATAGGAAGAGACTGGAAATAGTTTATGCAAATGTATACTGATGGCACTAGTTGAACCAAGAATAATGGGGAGTGTATTTTTAATTGCCAGTCTGAACTTTGTCCTTCATTCTGTAAGTATCTTCCCTGATTGCTAATGGCTGATTCCAAATACTTTAGAACCACAAGAAGCATTGTTCTCTTAATGAAATGTTTAGATCTGATTTAGAAAGTACAAAGGGTTCACAATTCCCCAGACCAAACCTTTGTTCCCTTTTATGTTTCTAAGATGCAGTTGTGGGTCTTGGTTACCACGTTAATGGCAACTCAAGGGATACCACTGCTATTTATGCCAGTCCAAATCATCTTCTGGAAATGAGGTCACTTTGACACATAGACATCTTGACTGAGTAACATGATGGTAAAAGAGAAAATAATTTTGGAGCACACTATGGGTTTTTACATATTTAATTTGATTTAGTTTATTGTTATTTTGAATAGTTAATGGAATTTTTAAGCAAATAAATTCTACAGGTTAAATTTTGATTTTAAGTTTATAAAAAGAAAAGCCATAATTTAATCACTTTTTAATGACTGTTTCTTTCATTGTGCAAAATCAGCAATAAATCTAGCTTGGGGGCGGGGGGGTTGAAATCATGATTCAAAACCCTGCATTCTATTTCAGTTTGGTCAAATTACTCAACCTTCTGAACTGAGCTTCCTTCTTATAACTCTTCCTTCTAAAATATTTTCATGATTTCAGAAATGTATAAAATGTTATATTAATGACCTAGCTTTTAATTGGTTCTGACTAAACTCTCAGAATCATGCATGAAAGACCCCAGATGGGGAATCTGTGTACTTTGCAGGTAAACTACATATGACTCACGTTGTTTATCACTTACCTGGAACAAATCACTTACTTCAGTTCTCTCATTCTCTTATCTGTAAAAACTGGGTCATAGATTGAAATGCATTGAAGTCCCAAGCAGATAATGTAAATGATTGAATGGGCTCAGGGGACAGGAAGGTGATAATGATGAATGAAAGTTCAGTTTGTGTTTCCTAAAGGATTCAAAATCAAAATGAAAGAATTAAAAACAGTCTCGGTTGGATAACATTTCTCTCTTTAACCAATTATTGGAATCCTGTAGTCTTTGTTTCTTTCACTCCAAATCAAAATCTCTCAGTATATGAGCTATTCACTGATTGCAAATGGAGCACCTTTGAAAACTTCATTAATTCTTTGCACCACTAGAGAGCCCTTCCATAAATTACTTATTTGGTTGCACTCTATGTATTACTCAATGACTGCAGTCTTTAAGGCTGTCTGACAGCCTTATTTGTACTAGGAGAACAGAGTCGACAATATGAATTATGAGGACATAAAGAGACTACAAGCATTAATCATTTTAAGAAAGTTGCACCAAATTTTAAGCAATTTCATCTGGAGAAAGTCAGTTTTAACCACCGACACATTAGAAAAAAAAAGTGTTTCTGAGCTCCTTTGCCATGATGTATCTTTAAAACAGAGATAAATTCACAGGACCTGAAAATCAATTACAAAGTGATGAAGGAGGGAAGTAGCAATTTCCCCGCTTCGATGATAACATCGCAAGTTTGGTTCATGTTAAAAGATACCCAGGTACAAACAAGAATGAGGTTACTAATCAAAATTTGGTTAAGATGGAGGAGAAGAAGAAAGCAACAGAGAGAAGTTTAAAGGAATTAAGTACGTCCTTGATTAAGTGATTTAATGAGGGGAGAGAAATACATTATCAATAACTGTCAAGAAGATTTAAACTCAGGGAAATAAAGCTAACTTCAACTGGAATAAGTGAGGACATCAGGCACTAATACAAGAGAAAAAGTCAAAGAATGTTTAATCTAAGAAAATGGCAACAAAATAGATTGCCTGAAACAGCTTTGAAAGAGAATATTATATCGCTTGAAATCACTGGCTCCTAACACAATGCTGGACACAATGAAAATACTCAGTAAAATACCATTGATTATCTGACATCTTGTGAAACATTTTTTAAAAATTAAGAATTTTTTATCAAGAATAACTAGGCAGTTCTGATTTTTACAAGTACAGAATGAGTCTCCAATTGCCAAACTTAGCCGGTATTGGGACTTATCTATTGTGCTGAATAATGAAGAGGGTTACCATGAATAGTAATCTCCTTCCCTGATCAGTCCATTAACAAAGAGTTAATTAATGGCTTTTTTCTTGCCCAGCACTAAAATAGATTCCCTAATAGCAGCAAGTAGAACTTTCTTAAATAAATTAACTCAAAATGACAATATAGTTACATTAAAATGAAGCATATTTTATGGGTCTTGAAACATAATTATACTAACTTGGAAAGCTCATATTTGTTATACATAAAAAGGCAATAAACCCAAATTAGCTTTATGTACTTCAGTCATGATTATCATTTAATATATTTGCAATTGAGAAGGATGTTTAGATTAGCCACAAGAAGAGAAAAAAATTAAATTGGCATAGAAAGTTATTTTTTTATCACAGCTGTTTACACAGTATATAAAAAATACAGCAGTTCCTTTATCTTTCAAGGATAAATTTTTTCAGTAAAACTGTAGTCAGCTATATACTTCATGGAAAAGGATGAATGAGTAAGCATGGCTGACCTAAAACAACAAAAATTTTAAAAATAGTAGGTGTGTGTGTGTTGGAAAGGGTGTAATTATGGTTCGGTTTACTTTATTTGATCCTATTTTGTTTCTGTTGGTTTTAATTTTTAAATATAACTAGGAATATACAATTACATGCAATGTTTATAAGAAGCTAAAATTTGCTTGAGAAATGAGAGATTTTGTTTTTAATAATACCCTTTGATTACATGACTATTTAGCCTCCTGCAGATAGAAAGACACCACACCCTCACAGTACTTTCCTCTCCACTCATCATACCACCCCAGGTGTATGCATGAAGGATTGAGTGTGGAGTAAGGAAACCAGATCTCACAAGAACAGGAGCATGCATTTGACTTGCAAGTGGGTGAGAATAAAATGAATTAAGGGGTCAATTTCCCTCCCTTCCCTTGGTCACCTATACTGAAGGTCTCATTCATCTGAGGGTTCTGTCTTTGTGCCCAGAAGTCAGCACAGAGTCAGCCTGCTGTGGTGTGCTTCACTGGGGGGTTTTCAGCAATGAGCCCTGGGATTTGCCACACTTCCGCTTGCCATACTATAGCCACAATATTTTGACTAGAATCCCAAACAACGATCTATTTTTACTTCTGACAGATATCCATTAGGCATTTATTTCGTGCAAGGTACCTTTTAGACACTGGAAGCTGCCGACCAAAAAAAAAAAAAAAACAAAAGTAGATTTATTAAAGAGAGACTTTATTTGAAAGGAGTTGCTGGGGGAGAAAGGGATTATTGCAATGGAGGGGAGGAATGCTGCAGCAGGAAGAAACCCAAGGCCATAAGATCTGCACGCAGCTCAGCGGTTCAACAAAAAGGGTCTGATTTTTATGAGGAAGAAGTGAAAATGTTAGCCAGGATCATGTGTGCAGTAGACCAGAAGACGTTTTGCCTGCAGGTATCCTGGGCTCACTTCCTGCTGATGCAGACTCACGGTGCTCCAAAGTTCAGTGGCCTGGGAAGGAGCAGAGTTTGGTTCCAACTGATCAGAGAAGAAAGGCATTTCAGTGAATCATTATGAGCCAAATAATGAGAATATGGAGGACTTGTGTGTGGCCTTGCTATAGATAAACCAGGAAGGCAAGGAGGAAGGGGTCTTCTGCAAGTAAGCATTTCTCATAACACAATGAAAGGGGCATTTCTTAGCCTTTACCCTTTTCCAGGATCACAGAGATCAGGTAAACTCAACATCATCAGGACATAGCAGCAAAGCTGACAAAGTGGGTCCTCGCTTTTAGCAACCTGACATTCCATGAGAAGTGTAAGGTAAATGGAAATTATCAGAGTTTTCCACCTTCCCGCCATCAGTGTTAATGATGGACACCTGCAGTCCTGCACAACATGCCTGATGGTGGGCACCTGGAGTACAATGTGGGCATGCGTAGGTGGGCTCACTGGGCTGGGAGACTGGGCACCTCATGGCGGCATCACAGTAGGAGCAGAGCTGGTAGTAGGAGACATAGCAGCAGTGGTGGGAAAGAAGCAGCCCAGAGAGTGAAGATTCGCCAGGGGACTAGGAGGCCTGCCATTCTCCTGTCCACCGCCTCTCACCCCCCACTCTCCCAGGGGGCCTCCCTGCTGGCCTGGCCGTGTACCTGGTCACCTCTGATACAGAAAGATAAAAGCCTGAAAAAGCCATAGAGGGCTCCAGGACTCCTGCTTGACCTGTCTGCCTGAATCATAGAGATTCATGCCATCCTGCTCCTGCAAGAAGAGATGTACAAGAAGCCTTAGACTTGTCCATTAATGCAGTCCCATCATAGCCTGCTGACTGCTGTGAATAAAAGAGGATAGGGCCTCCCTGGTGGCGCAGTGGGTTAAGCAATGCACTATGAAGCAAAACCGCAGCCACTGCAGCACGACTTGGATCCCTGCCCCCCGCCAGGGAGGGGACCCACATGGTGCGGCAGACCTCTCCTGCTGTGTCCGCTGCTCCCCTCAGCAGTGTACTTCTGTTGATCTGCCTGTTCTGCTCCCCGCTCTCTGTGGTGAGTCCTCTCACCCCCTCCCCACACCTCTGGCCTGTACCCCAGTGCTTGTATGCATAAATAAATAAGTCTTTAAAAATAAAATAAGAGGATAGGACAATGGCAGGCAGTGAATGGCAGAGGAGGCGTCCTAGCTGCGGAGATGAGAGGAGGCCTGTTGAAGGAGGGGCCATCAAAGTTGAGAAATCAATTATGACCAAGAGCGATCATGGTCATGGTCATGACTCGACCATCCTGAAGGAGGCAGAGTGCAGCCATGAGGTTGGGGAAGAAACAGGAGGACAGGTGAGCCTTGCAAGTAAGTACCTATACTGGCTTCTGTGTATGGAATGGACAGTAGCAGAGAAATGTGAAGACAGGGCAGGGGTTGGGGGGGATTTTGGCAAGTTAGGCAAAGTCCAGTTAGGATGATGGTATGGACTGGGGTTGTGATTTGGAGATGGTAAGAAGTAATCTAATAAAAGGAATGCTTCAGAAGTAGAGATCACAGTTGTTAATGAAATTCAGATGAGGCATGGGGAAATAAATACGGCAAATGATACATAGAACCTACTGTGCTGAGCTTAACATATGCTAACAGATTTAATTTTCACCAAAAAATATATAGAATAAGCACCATATTCTCCCTATTTTAGAAATAAGGAAACTGAGATACGGGAAGATTGGTTAGCTAATCTACAGTCACCGAGCTAATAAGCAGCAGCACTGGCATTTGAGCCCTGTGGACTTCAGTGCAGAGTCCATCATGCATGGTGTCTAGGATTTTGGCCTGAGCCATTGGTTCTGCCATCAGCTCAGATAAATAAGACTTGTTGAGAAATGAGTCTGAGAGGAAACTAGATAAGCTACATTAATTTGCTAATGTCTGTAAGACGACAGAGTGATGACTTTAAATTTTTGAATGGATATATGTTTAGAGTTCAGGCAAAGTTCCAATTTAGAGCTATAACTTTGAGCATACAGAAGGCATTTAACATCATGGGTCTGAATGAGATCACCTAGCAGGAGAGAAAGAAAAGAAAAGACAAAATTGGACACCCTGGCAGTGGCAGTGATTTAGTGTGACTCTGCAGACCTGGAATCTGTATTCCAGGTTTTCTTGATTTCAGCATAAGACAATCTGTTCTGCAGTTGAATGGATCAAGGGGATGTGGTATATATACACAGTGGAATACTACTCAGTGATGAAAAATAAATTCATGCCATTTGTAGCAAATGGATGGAGCTGGAAGAGATTATGCTAAGTGAAATAAGTCAGAAGGAAAAAAATAAATATCAGATGGCTTCAGTTATATGTGGAATATAGAAAAATCGAACAAAGAGTCAGGAAAAAGATGAAACTTACAAGCTGACCATAGAGCTGATCTATACAGCAGGGGAGGGGAGGAAATGGGTCCAAGAAGAGGAGGCAAGAGCACAAGGGACTGTGGTGTTGGATCCCAGGTGCTATGGTGTTAATAGCACCTGAGGGGGGAAATCAAATACTGTCCAAAAGTTAACAATGTAAGAAAATAAATAAAAGTAAAAATAGAGGAAAAAAGAAAATATGTTCTGATACCACTTTTCATACTATTGCGTGTAAAGAGAAGCCACAATGCCTGCTGAAAGTTAATCACGATTATTTGAGGCAGACTATCACTTTTTTGTTTGAATATAGAAAATCACACATTCCATTGTTATGAAAAATATCCTCTTCTCTACCTGAGACACCTGCTTTGTTAACATGTAGGATACTTACTAGTATGAGATCCCTAAACTGAAATACAAAAGACATAGTACAGTGTACTAGATGCTTTCATATCTGCTGTCTCATAGATGCTTTCTCCCACCCCCTTGAGATAAGCTGGTTCTGAACAATAGCCCATTACCCATGAGAGACTAAATGACCTGCTTAAGGTTATATTACCTAGTAGCAGAGCTGGAACTCAAATCCACATCCTATTCCCTTTCTGCAACACCAAGGCTGCTCCACACACTCAACCTGCTTCCTCACTGCATTTGCAACTCCCGTTCGTTTTGTCAAAAGAAAAATGTAGAAATGCAAAGTTTTAACTTTATCTCTGCAAAATGTCTAAGAGTTGATGATGTTGAATCCCAAGACATCATGGATTATAGATAAGAGTCCATAAAAAGTGCAGGACGGGAACAGGGCAGATTTCCAAACTTTGCAGAGGGAGATTTGTCCAGTGGGGCTTCCTTACTTTGTGAAACATAAAATCTCCAAGCAAGAAACACATGTAAATACAAAACTACATTTGAATATCAAGTATAAACAATGTGTGTGGTTTTTACAACTGCATATTTGCAGCATTACACATAGTCGATAATAAAAAAAAAAAAGGCATAGGGTAAAAGATATAGTGTGTAAAATCCAACCATTTTCTTCTGTGCCCTTGTGAAATGGGCAGGCATTTTAGCAGAACTCCTAGGCAAACTATCCATATATGAGGTGGGTTTTAGTACCATGTGCCAGCCAAGCAGACTATTTAACCAGCAGCCTTTCTGGGTCATTTTTCACTTGTCAAAGCTCCCGGGAAGGTGTCTCTCTCTTACTCCTCCTTTTTCAAATGCCAACTGATTCAATCACTAAAATGTGCATTCATCTTCCTACCCGGAGACAGTGCCACACAGCAGGTTTAACTAAATTGCCAATAAGGCCATCTGAAATCACCAGCACCCCCTTCTCCACCCACTCCTGCGCCTTCAGCAGATGTGTGACAGGCTCCCAAGGCAACAAGTGCTCCTTGCTACATTGCTCTGAACCTTCTGGCAGACAGCAGTAAGAAAGAGCAAGTCCATGGCAAAGAGCCAAAAGAATGAGAATGAGAGCATCCCTGCCCCCCTACCCCGCCCCGTGCACGCCTGGATCCTGGGAGGCAGGCAGTTCTGTGTCAAGGGAAAACTCATCCTTACATGGGATGGACTTAGCCCAGCCTCATCTCTATCTTTCCAGACTGTTGGGGCCAAGTGGAAATTTCCTCCAGCCCTCTGGTTTTTCTCAGGCTGGCCAAGCAATCAACTTAACATCAGACAGTAAGTAAGGGGAATAAAAGAACAAATTTAATTATATATATGTATATAGAAAGAGAGAGAGAATCTGCATAGATGCAGATTCTGAAGTCAGTGGGGCAAAAAGAGGGTATAATTATCCTGAAGTAAGGAATGGAATTGGAGTCTGGGGCTTCAAAGAGAAAGAAAGTGGACTCACATGATGAGAAGATGACCTAAAGGCTATGTTAATTTAGGTGAGCAACCTCAATCGAATCCCTAACGCTCTTAATAATATCCTTGTTTATGAAATTGAGGGTTTGAACTGACTAGTATCTCAGTGAGGAAACACGAGCACATATGTATTATGAAGGAAACCAAAAAGAACTGGAGCAGACAAGCAACTTCCACCTTACTTTAGATGGGTAGGGGTCAGGGGAGGGGTGACAGGTAAACTAAGAGCAGGAGGAGGAGAGGTCAGAAATAGGGTTCATGTGCTCTGAGCAGAGATGACACTTGTGTGGAGGGTGATCAGGAACCCTGCAGCAACTGTTCCTCAGCACCCACCAAAGAGGAAACGTAGAAACGTAGGTCAGTGTCAAGGTCTCTTCTGCAAGCTTGGTGCTGTAGCTGGGTCACAGCTCCCCTGCCTGGAGCACTCTGCCTACAGCTGTGCCCCCCTCCCTCGCCTGTCACATGGGCACCTCCTGCTCAGCATCTATTAACCATTGTGACCCACAGAGCTACAGATAGCACTAAGTACTCTTGAGAGCACAGTGAGGTGGAAGGTCTAAGACTGTAAGGTGACTTAAAATGGGCAGATGATGCCTTGACAGCCACGCTATGGAAATATCTCTCCTAGCAATGGACGAGAACAACACCCGCCCTGCATCATCTCATTCTAACTTTATGCAAGCATCTTTATTTTGCTCCGAACCCCTTGGCTTTCGTTGTCATGTTTAACCAAACTCTCCCCAGGACTGCATTTAGTAACTGCCTTGGAACAATAGTCCCAGCAAGGAATATATCATGATAATAATTCCTACCTAATGGCATTATCTTGGCATTTAGGGTTAGTTGACCTGCTGTGATAATCCAACCCTGCCATTGTGGTTATAGACCAACAAATATACTTTGGTGCTATTATTGCCATAAAAGTTTCCCTGTGAATAGTGCCTCCTGTGTCAGTCCTCACCCAAATGGAAATCCCACCTGGGAACAACAGCTTGACTTTCAGGTGGCTAAGCAATAGCTGTTGTATATCATTTTTAAGACGCAGTCTCTGAAGTTCTTGGAAATGTTAAAATTTTTTGTACCTGGGGGACCCAGTTAGGAAGCTCGCATCATTCTCCCCCTCTGAGTTTACTCCACACCTTTGCAATGTGTAAAAGGCAAGTTAGGTATTGCTTTCCTCGAAACATTCTGTTGTGTAAAGTAAGCTCTTTAGGGAATGAGAGTGGTAATTATGTGATAATTTTACTAGACAAGGAAATAGAAGTTCTAATCTAAGTAATGCAGGAATTCACATCTCCTTTTTGTGCCAAACTCAGTGGCAATTTTGAATTCATTTACCAATGATGTTCTCTTGTGGTTTAGGTGAAAGCAAAAGGGCAATATATTGGTGACCCTAGCAAAAAAGGGCAATATATAACAGCTTGGTCTGTGCTGGTCTCAGGGCTGTTGTGCCTGGGGCCATGGGACAGAAATAGATTCTCCTTGGCCTGTGCTTTCTGGGGTGGTTTGTGTCTGAATCACCACCCCTTCCCTGAGCCACCTTAATAAATGCTTGCCTCAAGCCAGATTCAAAGATGTCCTAATAGGTAATTTGCTGAATTATATGAAACAACATTTTTCTCTCTTCTCTTTGCAAGGTGCCTGGCACAACTTTGTACTTTCTGGGATATAGGGGAAGTTTTCTTTTAAAGTATAAAACAATCATTTGGAAAACTTAGTGGGTGGTTGTCTTATTGAATACTATTATCTTGACTACTTAAATACCAAAGAATAGTTTTGCATTTGGTTGATAAAAATTCTGCAAATCTGCTTGGGTTTTTTTTTCCCAGCTTTTTAAATATGTAATTGACAAATATAATTGTAAATTATTTAAAGTATGCAGTGTGATGATTTGATAGATGTACACACTATGAAAAGATCCTCCCATTAAGTTAATTAACACATCTATCATATCACATTTATCTCCCCCTTTTTGTGACACCATTTAAGATCTACTTCTTAGTAAATTTCAATTACACAAGCCAATGTTTTCAACTGTAATCATCATTAGTGCCTCACACTTCATTCATCTTATAACTGAAGGTTTGTGCCCTTTGACAAAATTCTCTATTTCTCCCAAACCCAGCCTGCTTTTCTTCTTCCTCTCTTTTTAAGTTGAACTTTTCTTTTTCTAAGATTCCACATATAAGGGATACTATACCGTGTGTGTCTTTCTCTGTCTGGCTTGTTTACTTTATTCTAGTGTCCTTCAGTTTCATCCATGCTGTTGCAAGCTGCAGGATTTCCTTTTCTTTTAAGGCTGAGTAACATTCCATTGACATTGTACACAGTCATATGTTGTGAATGCTGTTTCTGTGAATGACAGACTTCATATATATCATGGTCCTAATAAGTTATACCATACAACCTAGGTTGTAGCAGTCTCTACCATCTGTGTAAGTGACTCTCTGTGACCTTCCCATGATGATGAAGTCTCCTAACACTGCCTTTCTCAGGAAGTATATCCCCATTGTTAAGCCACGTTTTCTTGGTCCATTCATCTGCTGATGATCAATTAGGTTGTTTCCATTCCTTGACTATTGTGAATAATTCTGCAATGAACATCAGAATACAGATATCCTTTCAAAACAGTGATTTCATTTCCTTTGAACAAATGCCCAGAAGCAGAATGACTGGAGCTTATGATAGTTCCATCTTTTTTTTTTTTCTATAGAAACCTCCATACTGTCTTCTATATTGACTATACCAATCATGTTGCTACCAACAGCATATAAGGTTCCCTTTTCTCTATATCTTCACCAGCAAATCTACTTCTTGTTCACTATTAAATTCACCGCAAATGAAGCCTTTTTGCAATTAAAATGAGATTTGTTCCCCTTAAGTAAAAAAGGCAAGAATGTTTGCAAAACTGCAATGTGGCCAGTGGGAGATTAGCCCAGGGGCAGGATTGATCGACTGTTCCTGTTAGTAGAGTTCTGCCTTCACTTTTCTTCAAGCCCTTCTTTCTTCCTATCTTACTTTTCTCCTGCCCCTGGTTTTCTCATTATAACTGTTCCTGTTAGTAGAGTTCTGCCTTCACTTTTCTTCAAGCCCTTCTTTCTTCCTATCTTACTTTTCTCCTGCCCCTGGTTTTCTCATTATAATCATCATCACTATTAGCTTAATAACCATAAAAATATATTTCATAAAATAATAATAGAATGTGTACTCTGGTAGAGGAACAGGAGTCATGAGTAAAATATACAAATTAATTCAGAGTTTATGTGCCAATCTGTGGCACATAGCCATATTTATTTTTTGAATTCCAGATTTAGACTAACAAATCTGTCTGTAAATATAACATTGTCTCCTGGTCTATAAATATTTTTCTTTAGGCCCTGCTTTCTTATTTCCCTTCACTTTATCATCTTTCTCTGTCTCCAATCTTCCTCCCTTTACCTTGTTAAAAATACTTAGTGTGCACTCCTAGAACATGGGTACAAATCTTACTGATTTTGCAGCCTGTGCCCTGCACTAGTGCACACAAAATCCACTCCAACTTTGTGAACAGACAGGAACATTTCCAAAGTTAATTTAATTAGAGAACAGAGAATTGAAAGCATCCCAAACCATTTACCCAACCTCTTCAAGTATGCCTAAGTCATATATAATTTAAGTGTTTTTGATCTAGACTTAAGAAATATTTAAGACTTACAAGATCTTAAAAGTCAAGATTTTAAATGTGTGGCTTTGCCAAACATAGATCACCATCAATTTAATGGCTGGTGGAACAGCTAAAGATGTTTTATCAATATCTGTTTGCTGCAACAAAAAAAATCTGTCTACTCAATTAGTACAGAGACAGAAAATGAAAGTGATGCTGCTAATGCATTTGTTGGAGTAATCCCCACAATCTGGGTTTGCCTAAATCAAATAGTGCAGCTGTAATTGATTTTAGCCCATATTTAAATGCATGTGTTATGATCAATCAAAACCATTTTGAGTGTTATTTCAGAAGAGAAAATACTTTTGAACCTTATGGAATTCTTTTTTCACTTGCATCAGAAAGAAGACCGTACACCCAAACTATGTAGGAACCTTAAAGCTCTTATAAACTTCTATTTCCTATTAGAAAATCAATAACAAAAATATGTAAGTAGTTAAATAGCTCCTGGTTCTGAAACTTGCCTTTAATTTACTTAGAAGCCCTGTGTGACATGAGAAGACTCTAGTGATTTATTTTGTCGAACCTTCCTGAAATTGCCTTTCACTAAAACCACCTCACATATTTAATAAGCAAAAATGCATAAAAAGCACAATCAAAAACAATTAGTCAGAATACATTTATTGTACTAGCCATTTACTATTTTATTCCTATACAGAGTAGGTTAGTTTTTAAAATAATATTTTAAAATATTGTATGTTTGTACATACATGACAGAAAGAAGACTGGCAGTTACCAAGGGTAGGGTAAGTATAAAACAGGAGATATTATTTTATAGTATTGAGTTCCACTCTGGGATGATTAAAAAATTTCTGGAGATGGGTGGATTAACAATATGGATGTGCTTAATACCACAGAATTAAATAGGTTACAATGGCAAGTTTTACAGAGTTACATATCAATGTTACATCAATAAAGTACAATTTGAAAATGGCAAATGTTATACTTTTTTGCCTCCTTATTAAAAAATTAAGCACAAATGCTAAAAAGTCACTCAGAACAAATGTACAGGTTAGTGAATTGTTATAAGACAAACATATAGCCATTCCCTAGGTTAAGGAAAAGAACTTCCCCAGCTATGCCAAAAGCACCTTTACATATCTCACTTCAGTCACATTCTCCTCTGTCCCTCCAAAGGCAGATGACCCCAATAAAAAATGAAATCAAAAACCTACTTTAGCTAGCTTGTTCTCAAAGCAGTAATGATTCCTATTAAAGGAAGTTGAGTTGGGTGTTCTCTAAGTCTACAAAAATTAAGAATATATATTGCAATATATATTCTCCTAAAGCAAACACCAAAATTCAACAGCATATAACAAAATTATTTTATCATGAACAACTTAAGTTTATTCCAGAAATGCAAGGATAGCTTGCCACTTGAAAATCCATTTTTGTAATACACCTCATGTGTAGAAAAATACCAAATAATCATCTTAGTGGTTGCAGAAAAAAATATTTGCTTTAATTCAAATTCAGTTCTGATAATAACAATAAAATATGAATAGAAGGATAGGATACAGCCTACACACAAAAAGTCTTCAGTAAAACATTATTATTAATGTTGTTACTATTGAAATTTTGAGAGTTTTGCTCCTAAGATCAGGACCAAGGCAGAAAAACCTGGTATCACAATTTTTTGTTTAATACTATGCTACAGTTTTTAGTCTGTGAAATGATAAGGTGGGGAGTAGTCTAATTAAGCTTCAGTGGTTAGTCTGAAAATTTTGGATTGATTGACAGGAGTTGTCAAATAAACTGTTGCAATATGGAGTGGTGCGTCCGTACCAAACCTCAAACCTGTGTCTTTCCCGATCATTGAGACCATGACAGGGTATTGCTGCTCTTTCCTAGACATGGGTAAGGAACAGTGAATGTGTCTGTGAATTGAATGTGTGTGTTTTTTTTTTATTTCTGATGGGGAGTTATGTCAGGTTGTCATGTCATGCTGCTTATTTTTACCTACAAGTCTCAAAATGGTCATGAGAGACCAGATGAAGTCTGTTTGATTCAAACTAGTTTCCACAGGAGGAAGAAGCAAGCATGGGAGTTTCTGTGTAACCAAGGTCAAAGCCTTCCAACAGAAATTTAAAATTTTAAAGTTTTTTAAAAGCCAGGAAAGAGTCCATATGAGTTGAACTCAATGAGCATAGAGATAGGAGAGACCACGTCCAATTAGGCATACAGAGGCGTCTGACTGTTGAAATGGCATGTAATGTTATTGGGGTTAAGCAGAAAAGGACATGCTGGACCTTCTCCATCTTTTCATCTACTCTGCTTTTCATTGTTTGTTGGTTTCCTTTTTCCCTATTAAAGATAGGTTTTCTCTCTATGGTGGAGAACTGTGGCTACATAGAAACATAAATCCCAGTGTACAAAAAGCATTGAGACCACACATGCAGGGTTTGGTAGTCAGACTTTTGCGTTGTTGGGCTCTGTGACTATCACCTAGGCATTGAATGCAGGAAGCGCTTGGGAGCATGCACTCAGGGCATGCACCTCTGATGGTGGACACCTGGAACATGGTGTGGGCATGCATATATGGGCACACCTGAGCCTGGAGGCTGAGGCTATAAGGGCGGCACCAACACAGAGATGGCACAGTGGAACAGCTATAAGAGGACAAGTGACCACAGGAAGGCAAAACCATGAGAGAACACCAGAGAGAGCCGAAAGAGTACAGATCCTGCCTGGGGCTGAGGCCTGGCAGCACCACCCCCTGCCCCTGCCCCCCCACCTCCGTCTGCTATGCACATTGTTGCTCCACCACTGACTTACAAGAGAGAAGCTTTAGCTTTAGTCAAGCCTTAGCATAGCTCTTCAAGTTGGTGGACATGTGAGCTTGGTAGACCACCTACCCATTCTAAAATCTCAGTGCCTTCATTTCCTATGCCAGAAGATAATAAAGTCACCCTTTGTATAGGATTTGCATGAATGTTCAATGAGATCTCGCATGAGAGCTTTGTATAAGGACTGGCAGTGAGGACGCACCTTCAAAAATTAGCTTCAGTATCACAAGAATGATATCATAAACACCCCAAAATTACACATATTGAGAATTTAATTGATCTCTGGATGATGCATGATTTTATCTAACACAGTGATAGCACCAAAATGATAAAAAAAAAAAAATAGAGAAATTCCACATGTGATTCTAACAAAATTTAAGACAGCTCTGCAGGACTGATATGTTCAGTTGTTTAACATTGCATGATACCAGGGCCAATAGCACATTTTTATATATCGATCACAAAACTGGGGGATAAACTGAGTTTCTGAACCAGTGTTACCTCAATAAAAATAATAATAATAATAATAGTTTCAGCTCTCTGCTCCTCCCAGTTCTACAGACAACTGCCTCTTCTCTAGCAGGGCAGTGTACTCCCTCAGACACCATGGAGGTTGCAGTGAGTGGATTTGGCTGATAGGGGTCCGGTCACCAAGGCTGCTTTTAACTCTGGGAAAGTAGATATTGTTGCCATCAATGACACCTTTATTAACCTCATCTATATGGTCTGCATTATCCAGTATGATTCCACTGACAGCAAGTTCACTGGCATAGTCAAGGTGGAGAACGGGAAGCTTGTCATCAACAGGAAGTCCATCTGTATCTTCTCAGAGCAAGGTCCCTCCAGCATCTAATGGGATGACACTGGCTGGTGCTGAACATGTTGTGCAATCCACTGGTGTCCTCACTATCCTGGAGAAGGCTGGAGCTCAGCTGAAGGGTGGGACCAAGAAAGTCACTAGCTCTGCCCCTTCTGCTGATGCCCCCATGGTTGTGATGGGCATGGACCACCAGAAGTATGACAACTCCCTCAAGACTGTCAGCAATGCCTCCTGCATCAGCAACTGCTTGGTCCCCTGGTCAAGGCCATCTGTGATGACTTTGGTGTGGTGGAGGGACTCATGACTACAGTCTGTGCCATCACTGCCACCCAGAATACTGCATGACCTCTTTGGGAAGCTGTTATGTGATGGCCAAGAGGCTTTCCAGAACATCATTCCTGCTTCTACTGGCATGATCAAGGCTGTGGGCAAGGTCATCCCTTAGGTGAACAGGAAGCTGACTGGCACGGCCTTCCATGTCGCAACCTGCCAGCTAGAGAAAGCTGCCAAATATGCTGATATCAAGAAAGCAGTGAAGTCGGCATTACAAGGCTCCCTCAAGGGAGCTACACTGAGGACCACGTTGTGCCCTGTGATTTTAACAGTGACACGCACTCCTACCTTCAATGCTGGGGCTGGCATAACACTCAACGGCCACAATGTCAAGCTCATTTACTGGTATGAAATTTAATTTAGCTATAGCAACAGTGTGGTGACCTCACAGTCCCCCTGGTCTCCAAGGAGGAAGAGCCCCCAGAACACCAGCCCCAGGCGAGCACCAGAGGAAGAGTCCCTCAGCTGCTGGGGATTCTTTCCCTCACTCATTCACACTGAGCCTCTCCCAATCTGTTGTGTTTCTATCCCAGAACCCTGGAGAACCCTAGGAATCCCTGCCTTGTTATATACCATAAATAAATTTTCTGTACCCAGCCAAAAAAAATAATAATATAATTTTGAAAAAATAAAATAAATGTAGATTTTAAACATTTTTTAAAGTGAAATAAATAGGTAGTTACTCCTATACTGTTTAAAAGATTCTTAAATTAAAAGGATAAATTAAAACCAAAGTTAGAAATCATTTTCCAGCTCTGAAACTGGCCCAGGTAAAATGCTGAAGAAGTTGCAGTGAGCTAGAGACCCACATTCTGCAGGCAGTGTGGAGTGTGAGTCGCTTGCTCTTTTCAGATGGAAGTTGCTAAACTATATCAGGACCACTAGTATGTGTATCTTTAAACATGCCAATTTTCCTTCTAAGATTTTCAAGTTTACCTTATAGAAATAGTCAAATTTTTGGAGCAAGTGAAAAATTAGAAACGCCAAAATGTCCACAAGAGCAGATGGGTTAAGTCAATCACGTTATCTTCATTTGGAAGAATATTCTCCCCCTTTTATATGTAAAGGCACCTTTATTGAATTATATTTGGCAATTTGATGGCATACAAATACAAAATACAAATATATCATGAAATTATCACAGTTGAGTTAGATAATAGATCCATCAACTTAGACAGTTACCATATTTTTTTTCAACTATGCAATTTGTTTTCTTTCCAGTGATACTGAGATACAAGTGCCATATCTTACTGTATAAGGTATACAATGATATATATATGATGTGATTTACATGAATAGTAGACTGACAACCCCAATAAGTTAGTTAACATCTATCACCTCATATAGATACAAAAAAAAAAAAAAAAACAACTATTTTCCTTGTCATGAGACAATTTAGGATCTACTTTCTTAACAATGTTGAAATATACCATAGAGTCATTCCATCCCAGTATTTATCTTATAACTGGAAGTGTGTGCCTTTTGACAACCTCCAGTTTCCCTACCTCTGGTAATCACAAATCTGATCAGTATTTGTCTTTATCTGAGATTTACTTCATTTATCATAATAACCTCAGTGTCCATCCATGGCATTGCAAATGGCAGTATTTCCTCCTTTCCTAATGGCTGATTTGTGTCTGTATATACAAGTGAGGTTTATGTGACCCGATGGCAAGAAAACATCCAATACATGTCTTCTTGGGTCTCAAAAGTCTTTTAGCTGATCTGACTTTGCAGAGGGGTCTCAGAACGTTGCAACCTGTTAGATGTCACATCTGACCTTTGCTCAGCCCTACTCCCTCCCCACACTCTCAGTTTTCCATAGGATTCTATTAAGCCACCACCCACTGGAGAGGTTGTTCCCTCCAAGTCTGTCTGAAAGTCCTAGAGTTTTGTTTAAGCTGGAGAGAGAACTCGAGTTCCCTCTCTAGAGATCAGTACCTTCAGTTCTTAAATCAGTGATTGAGGAAGTTTGAAGAAACGGCCCCTGAGTCCATTCAGTGTCGAGCTCAGTGACTTTCAGCTTCTAAGTACAGAGAACTCCTTTTCTCCAGGGACCTCCCTCTACCTTTCTCTTCCTTTTCCTCCATGGTTGGCAACACCAAAGGCCTCCATAAAATTAACCTTATCGCTCTGGCCAGGGGCTTTCTGCCTGGGCCAGCTGTGTCCAAAATAGGCATCATCGTATTTGACTTGAATTCACTAGCATTCTCTAAGGTTTGGGAACAAAGCCTGGGCTAATTAAAATTATTCTCCTTGCTGATTATTGTCTCATGAATACATTTCTCTTAGGGACTTCATATGAAAAATTACGTGAAGACGGGATTTAAGTATTTCTTGGTCCTCCAGCCAAATTGCTCCTGATACCATTTTAATAACACTTACTTATACTTTGTTCATTAATGAGTCACACTCCACTCCTCAATGCCCTCCAATCTGTCGGCCACCAGCGCTGGGGAGAGCAGGCTGTTGAGGAGGCAGGTGTTGGCTCCCCTGACCTCTCACATTCCAAGTGAGGGCTCATCCATTTGAGCTAATTCCCCAACACGAGCTGTGTGACCTTGGGGAAGTAACTTAGCCTCTCTCACCACCATTCTTCATTTGTAAAATGAGGTCAGTGAACTAGATGATCTAGACAGTCATTTCTGTAACCCTTCTTGTTTTTGTTAATGAAGCCCAGCTGGACCCAGCCCCTGGGGAGCTATTAAAGAACAGAGCAGGTGTTGAAGGCTGGGAGGAGATGGGATTTCACAAAAAGAAAAGGCTGTCCAGCAAGGAAAAATGCCACTGCTACTACATTTATAAAAATTTTCTCTCAACTCTGGAGTTCGTTTTTAGGTCTGATTTCTGGTTCCCAGAGGGATGTGTGAGCAAGTGTCAGGCCTTGGGGGTGGATATCAGCGTGCCCACCGCAGGCTGCTTCTTGGTCGGAGGGCTTCCCAGGGCCTGCTGCCACTGGAAGCAAACCTACCTGCTCAACTCCGGGCCCCGCGGCGCGCGCAAGATGAGCACATTCATCTCTAATTGCCTGCTGTCACACGCTGATGGCCTTCTGGGCCACTGTGTAAACATTCTTCACACGGACTTTATGGCTCTCATTCACCCTTTCTCCCGCTTGTGAAGGGCTCTGCCCATCTCCACGCCCTCGGCCAATTACTGTTCTCTCTGTACCCTTGGCGGCAGCACATCGCCTTATTTCCACAGCAGGTCAACGTAGCTAAGATGAATGGAGGGAAGCTTGGCACAGGTACTTGGGGATTTAAGGCACAGCCAACTCATTACCGACAGGCTTTGCTTCCTCGGCAACTATGGAGAACGGGCCAAGAGTGTCACAGAGGAGCCTGACATGGATAGCGAGTCTCAACAGATTGGACCACAGCCTGTGATCGCATCAGTCTGAAACCTGACTACTCCGTGGTGCCAGGCCCATCTGACCCTGTGCCAGATGACACATGGCTTTTGTTGACAGGGCTTCTGGCTTGGAGATGGGGATTATTAACAAAGAAAGAGAGTCTCAAAAGATACTGACCCCAGTGGTCTCTATCTTCAGCAACACGAAATGGCTGCACATTCGGTTTTAACTTCAGGACATAGGATGTGCCAGGGAACAAGGCACCTGCACACTGACCTTCAATTCGAATCACCTGCCACTTGGGCTCTGACACCCTTACAAATAAATTCTCCCTTCCATAAAATTGCTGGTGAAGATCAACTTGAGAAGAGAAATTGTGCATAGACAAACAGAATCTACCCAATCCCTTTGTCTCTACTTTGGAGAAAATCTTGCTTTCAAAATTTAAAATAGCTTTTTTAAATTGAAAGACATGATCGGGAGCTTTAAGAAAATACAGTGGTAAAATGGGCTAAATTTGAGCAAAACCAATTATTCTAAGAATCGTGTCCATTTAAGTTCTTCTTTCTTACCCTGTAGTCATAGTTAGTGATAACATAGTGCAGAACTAGGCAAATGCATCTGTGATTTGAAATTCTTGCCCCCTAAAACTATTTTTTAAAAATGGGAGTAGATGCATTTCATGCAGTCCAGATGGGCTTCTGTTGGACTCCTCTGTCTGTTTGCAGACCCTGGGAATTTCTCTGTTTATTTTTGGAGCAGACACTGATTTTCGGGCACCTGGAGCATTTTTATTTTCTGTTCACAGTCTTAGATTTTGACCTTAGAAACCTTTACTCCAAAACCTCAACAGTAATTACTCGTGGGACAGTTGAATCAAGATGCTCTTTCAACAAAAATGTTAGTGCCCCCCTCTACCTACATCCATAGACTTCGTATTTCAGTGGCTAGCTGACTCACCTTGAGCAACGATTGGCCTGATCATGTAAAAAAAAAAAAAAAAATTGCGGTCATCTCCCTCTGTGCAGGATAACAGCGCTCACTCTGAAATAGTCTCGAATTGTATGTCCCAGAGGGAGAAGATAGCCTGATCCTTAGAGATGTGGGCTAGAAAATAGCCACAACAGCGGTTCAGTGCACTCCGGTTGTTTTTAAAAGAACTAACTATGAAAACTAGCAAAGTTGCACCATTTATACTGAGGTCTGCAAACGCTAAGCATTCCCCTTTAGCCTGCTGAGACCCTTGTCTGCTATGCGGGTAGAACCGAAGGCTGCCATTGTTTACCGGTGTGATTCGGGTCCTGTGATGAAGGCACAGGCATCCATAGGCAAAAAAATTGTGATAATCAAAGGATCTAATCTCATTGGGTGGTTATGAGTATTAAATGGGATGGTGCACAAAGGCACAGAAGGTGTTAATGTGTGTTCCATCTTGAGAATTGGGACACAAGTCTCCATGCTGTCTACCCTTAACTCCTAGCAGAAGAGCTGACACATAGAAAAATACCTGCAAATATCAACGATGCTTATTTATAAGAAATGTATTGAAAATGCCATTTACCATCTGACATTTATTGATTTCTATTTGCAAAGACCATTCTTGTGACATCCGGAATTTCACACCCTGACACTATTCTAGGGAAGAGTGAGTGGCTCTGCTGTCCACTGTGAGAGTAGGGACAGTTGATAGCAACGTGAATTGTCATTGATGCTCAAGAGTTCTCCCTAAACTGCCAGGCCCCCACCTTCTAATCATGTGTGGGGTGTTAGGGAAGCACATTCTCCCTCCTGCTCGAGCAGCTGAATGAAAGCAAAGCTCAAATGTGCTTTGGGCCTTTGCCCATCTGGACTCAAATAAAAGGCACGCATGAGCTCTATCGATGGATACAGATGGGCCCAGCAGGGATAATTCACCTCTTCCTTTGGAGTAATTATCCGCAGTTACTTATGCATAGACACAGAAACCCGTTGCCAAGCTGACATTCCTGAAGGAGGAGAAAGACAAGGGACAACAGCACTAGTCAATCCAGGCTGTTGCCCTAAAGGCGGGATGCCCACACTTGTGAGCCCTTGAAAAGACAAGAACCAGCCCACCCTGGCTTCCCCACATACTGGTCTGACTAAACTACTCCACCAGGACCAGTCTGCCCTGATGCCAGGGTCTGCAGCAAGTCCTGGACTGAGACTGCCTGGGGGAAGCTGATACAGTAACAGGATACTGAGTGGACATTTTCCTGTCACCTCAGATATCTGGCTAGCATATAAAGCTAAAGCGAAGGCATCACTTGTCTCCCATTGTCAAGGAGTTCCACATAACTGGGGGCTAGACACTCCGCCTGGCATACTAAGAAGTGACCCATCAGCTGTGTTCTCTATCCATCAATGGCTACTCAGCCTCTGCCCCCACTAGGTGAGGTGTAGCAGGAAGAAAAGACCACTAACCTCCAGGACAAGTCTCACCACTCTGCTTGGTTTCCTCACTCTTTGGAGGAAGCCCTAACAAAAAGGGTAAAAACTCACCAAGAAAACCAAACCAAAACCTGGGTGTGTACACATCAAAAAAACCAATAACAAATGCTGGCAAGGATGTGAAGAAAAAGGAACCCTGGTACACTGCTGGTGGGAATGCAAGCTAATCCAACCATTATGGAAGGCTGTATGGAGGTTCCTCAGTCTACTAGAAATGGAACTACCATATGATCCAGCAATCCCACTCCTAGGAGTCTACCCAAAGGACACAAAAACACCGGCCCAAAAGAGCACCTGTACTCCTATGTTTATGGCAGCACTATTTGTAATCGGTAAGACCTGGAAACAACCCAAATGCCCAAAAGTAGATGACTGGATCAAGAAGATGTGGTACATATACACAATGGAATATTATTCAGCAATCAAAAATGAGAAACTAGGGACATTTATAGAAACATGGATGGAACTAGAAAGAATTATACTCAGTGAAACAAGCCAGAAGGCAAGAGAAAGATATCAGATGGCTTCACTATATGAAAGAGCAACAACTACAACAACAACAAAAAAAAAAAAAGAAGAAGCTCAAGGAAATGGGTAATTATAACCAAAAGCAAGCAAAAAACTCAACAAGAACAAAAATTCAAAGATAAACCAAAGGGACCATTGGGGTAAAGGGAAGGAGAGGAGGGCAAAGACGGGGATGAGGGCAGAAAGAGCACAAGGGACTGAGGTGATGGTGCATGGGTGGAATGGTGGAGGGAACTCCCTGGGGAATACAAATGATGTCAAATAAAATTAAATGAATAAAAAATAATAATTAAAAAAAATAAAGTATAACACAGTTAAGGTAAAAATAAAAAAAAAAAAACCTGAGTATATATAAAGAAGGAGCTGATACCCCAAGTGTGTCCTAGGCAGAGAAGGGAATTAGGGGAGCTGCGTGTAGCAAGGATGCACCCATTTCCTCCAGGTTGGATGGACACCAGAAACAGCAGCCCCTTTCCCAGCCAAGGGGACAGACTTCCGAGAGGAGCCCCCACCAATGAGAGGCTGGGGTACCTATCTGGGAGAGCAACATGGAGGTAGAACTGAAAAAGATGAGGTCCTGAGAGAAGGCAAAGAGCTAAGCATTAAAAAAGAATATGTGTGAAGTTTGAATCTTGACTAGATTGACCTTGATTTTCAAGTACCTGAAAGCTGACTTTTCCTAAGACTTCATTAAGAATGAGACATAGAGTTGATAGAGAATGACTGGCAGGAACGATGAAGAGAAAAATAAGTCCATTCTGTGCTGGTACCCCACCAAATATCATACATACAAATGACAAGAACTATTTGTCATATGCAGGTCTGAACACCTCACAATCACGCCGTCTACCTCACAAGGTAAATGGAGTCAGACTGTGAAAGCACTGTAAATTCTCGTTTTGCCTATTGAAATATAAAAAGACAAGCTCTTGCTTAGTGTCTGGTAGATAAATGTATACCTCCAATTTCCTGATTTTTCTTAGTTATTACACAGAGAGAGGAAAGTACACAATTCTCTCTCTTTTTTAAAAAAGTTTTATTTATTTACGCATACAAGAGCTGGGGTACAAGCCAGAGTCGCGGGAGGTAAGAGGAATCACCAGCAGAGTGGGGAGCAGAACAGGCAGACAGACCGAAACACACTGCCGAGAGGAGCAGCCGGTGAGGCAGGGGAGGTCTGCCTCACCATGTGGTTCCCCTCCCTGGCGGGCAGCAGGGATCGAACTCCTGCTGCAGTGGCTGAGGTTTGCCTCATAGTGCGTTGCTTAACCCACTGCGTCACCAGGGAGGCCCCGCAATTCTCTAAGTGATTTCATTATAAAGGTTCAACTCTTCAGATAGTCACAAGCTTGCAACAGAGTTTGCCATAGAAATTAATAAGTAATTTGGGGGGAAGATATTAGAACAATTTCTTTTCTTCAAATGTAAAAGAATAGACATTTTACCCTCTGCTAAATCTTTTACATGGCTATATACTTGTAATACATTATTTAGCAGAAGATTCCAAAGATTGTTCCAAGGACTTAGGGAAATGAGACCAAAAAAAAAAAAAAATGTAGAAAATCCCAAGCAACAAGTGATAATAAAAGAGGTGATCAAATATGATTTATCAATATCATATAAAATATAATTTATACTGTTACCCTTTGCTCAAGAGATCCATTTATCCTCAGAAGATACAATGACACAGCCAGATAGTTACCAAGGTCTGCATTGTTTTTATAGTGGGTCAAAGAGTCCAGGGCAAAGGGTAGCCAAAGACTGATTTTGGTTTGGAGGGAGGTTCTCATTAAGGAAGTTTCCAGATTTATAAATAGTCACATATTAAAGAGATTATGGATTGATCGTGGTAGCTTCCCAAAGCCAATCTGCCACATGCTGGAAGAGCTGACCAGTTTTCATCTATTAGAATTTTTTTTTATAAGTTGATTATTTTTCTACGAGAGTAGATCTTTCAAATGAAAAAAAGTAGTAGGGGTTAAATAGCCTTCACTTTGATTGTGGTTTCTTATACTAAAAGATCCACAAACTTTCTATAGCAACACAAAACCTGAGAATCTTCTTTAAGAAAACACTGAGACCTGACCCTACTATCTAGAGAGTCTAATTTTTTTAAAGATTTATTTATTTATTCATACAAGAACTGGGGTGTAGGCCAGAGGTGCAGGGGTGATGGTTAGAGGATTCACCAGAGATAGGGTGGGGAGAAGAGGCAGATTGACTGAAATACATTGCTGAGGGGAGCAGTGAGTGAGACAGAAGAAGAGGTCTTCTGCACCATGTGAGTCACTTCCCTGGCCAGGAATTGAACTCTTGCTGCAGTGACTGCAGATAGCTTCATAGTGGTGGGACTTAATCCCTTGTGCCACCAGTGAGAGTCTAATTTCACTGCACTGAGATCTAGGCATTGGGGCATTGGCATTTTTTAAACCCTCCCCCGCCCACCCCTAGATGTGCATCTAGCTATGAAAATTGCTGCTTTATAAAAGGAGATGTTTCCAGAGTCAGGGCTCTGTGTATGTGCACGTGTATCTGAGGAAAGATGGAGGGGAAGAATGGTGGAGAAGTGATAGTTGACCTGAAGCTTTGGTCCTTTATAGTAGAAGCAAAAGACCTAGTACTTTGTCATAGGAATTGGCCTGGGGAGGCTATAGATCTAAGGGCTATAGATCTAAATAGTTTCTTAGGGCAAGGTCTTTTCTGGGTCCTGCATATCCAAGTAAACAACAATCTTGTTTTGCAGGCTAAATCAAGTGACTAATCCTGCTCAACTCACATAGGAAGCCTGAGAAGATAAAGAGGCAAAAGCGAAGATAAATACCCCCAAAAGCAAATTATAAAGAACACAATTAGAGTAATTCAAATGCTTGACTCTAATATTTAAATGGTACTTATTACGTTCCAGAGTTTTATGGCTTGTCATGGATTCTTCTTAATAACCTCTAAAGAAGATACAATTGCTATCATTATTTTATGCACAAGATTATTGAAGCTCAGAGAGGCTAGTCATAGGCTGAGTTCACACAGCTGGCTGAGTGGGAGACCTAGGATCTAGGCCTAGACAGTCTAGAGTCTGTTAAATGTTGCTCTTCTGTTAATGTTTTGAAATATATAATGTATTCACTCAACAAAGAAAAGCAGAAACAAGGTACTTGGTAGTCTCTGTCAAGCATTAGCAAACAGTCTTCAAGAACCTCATCTACACTCTCTCCCCTTAGCTTATTCCTGCGTCTCAAATACTTTCTCTTTCACCCCAAAAGCCCTAGATTCACTTACCTTATTCCAGGATTCTTGTCAGCCGAGGGCTTTTTCAGATCTTAGAGAGGAACGTTCTTTGTAGGGTTCTCAGTGCTTTCTTCCTAGCTATTGTAATGAATGGCCGGAGAGAGACTGTAAGAAATGATCCTGGCTTGCTGCAAATACTCCATAGCCTAGCAGTTCATTGACTAGAGAAAGTGTTCGGCTTCAAGGATCCAAACTCTCCTGTCCACCTGCACGGTGTAGGGAACTTTCAGACTCATGGTGGCCTGAACTCACCATTCTGCCTTTGTCTCCAAGACTCTTTTTTCCCTGCATCAGAGGTAGGCTTAACAAAGGAATTTAATAGAGTTCTTTCAGGGAAAATATGAGAACACCTCGGATGCTCAGCAGGAGGTACATGCTCGGTGGGGACCAGAAGAGAAACACTGTCTTTCTCTGGCATATTTCTACTGACGGTACATGGTCATGATTGAATTCAAAGTGAATGGTTGAGACACACCCTAGCTGTTAGCTTTAATTGATGCATGCAAATTCAGGAAACCTGGAAATAGATGTTGCTCAGAAAAATCACTTCTCTTTGGAACTCAACATGGAATCTCATCGCCCTCTATTTCTAAGGCTGCCAGAATTTTTCATCTTCATGCCACCTCTGGCATTCTATTTCTATATGTTTTCTTTTCAGACAGGAAACACTTCCTCCTCCAGGGTCTCCTGGAGTTTTGCTCATGACTGCTCCATTCTTCTTAATGTCTTAGCACTAGGTTGGCCAACAATCTTGGTTTGCCAGGATTTCAGTTTTAGCACTGAGAGTCTACGGAAATCCCTCCCATCACCCTACCTGGCACCCTAGTCTTTGAAAAGTAAAATCATAACATTTGGATACCAATCATTATTATATAGGATGTCTCAAAGTGACTCATTCCTTTGCAACTGACTTCCGCCATAGAACAAGATAAGTCTTTTCAGTCCTCTTTTGGATGATCACAAGGTCAAAAAGGTAAACATGAAAACAACGCATCATATTTATGGAAATTAAAAACATATTTTTTGGCAGAAGCCAAAATAGGAGTTATATAGAAAGAATGACTCATGTCCCTTTGAGATATTTTATCTTACATTGGATTATTTAAATAAAAGGAAATGTGACAAAAATGCTTGTAATGAGGCAAATAGCACTGAGTTCTCATGAAAATGTAATGGTATGGTTTCAGCTCAGACACATCAAAGGCTTGCTGGACATGTGATTATATAGCTTCCCAGAATTATATTTTACAGCTGTGCGCCTGATCAGAAAGATTGTAAAACCTCTCACATATGAAAGGAACAGCATTTCTCCCCTAATCCTTGAAAGCTAGTTCCACACACCGAAGTGGACTTCATTCTTAATGACTGTTCATTCATTATGGCATTGCTTGTTTATGACAGAAGCTTGTTTTATAAGGCAGAGTGTCCTGATGTTCATTATTAGGACACATCTATGCAGCAAAGACATACATAGATGGTGTGGGCCTATTGGTGACCCTATCTTTTGTACTGTGCCTTTCAGCTATTTTCAGATCTCATCTTTTAGAACCAGTCATTGATATAATATTGAACTGCATTTGAAAAGCTAGCCTTCATGCTGACTCTGGGCAAGGAAAAATAGCAGGTGTTCTTCACAAGATTCTAAAACCCCTGATCATCGGAGAGGAACTCCCTTTCATTCTAATTACTTTCCAAACAGAATCTGTCATTACCTCAGCTGTGTCATCTTTGGACCTCAGTACTTCTGACGTCTTCACTGACGAACATGAAAAATCATTTGCTGACACGAGAACAATGACTGCTATTAGGAACCAGTGATCTGCTCCCCCACATTTACCCCCTAGTTGGCCATTTTCTCCCCAAAATGAATGGTTAGCACTACAGGACAGCTTGCGTGATCAATGATGAGAAGCTGATTTTGATCTGAAAAGTCAACACAGAGACGAAACCCAAGACTATTCTTTTTTTCTAATTGTGTATGATTTTTTTTTCAGTTCTTTACTCTAAACTTTACTGATTTTAAGGACAACCTGAGTTCTGCTTCAGGTCCATTATTATAAGAAAACATCAAGAAACAAAAATAGAGAATTTGCTATTTCCTTACTCGCTCATTTTGGTGAGATCAAAGCTTAACCATTTCTGTGCAAAATAAAGTGAAAAATATTTTTGAGTTTTAAGGGTCAAGATTCAAACTGGAAAATTTCACAGGTCTTAAATGTCCAAAACTTTATTTCACTTAAAAAGAAAAAGAAGACATTTTTCGGTTTCATACATATTCCAAGTCAAGACTGAAGGAAATATTCAAAAACAATTTTAACCATAACTTTGAGTAGTAAGTGTGGGCTGATTTTCCTTTTTAAAGTAACATTTACTATTTACTAATTGATTCAATTATCTTAAAAAGAACCAGTAGATATTTTTTTTTAAAAATCATTTTTTGACTAGTTTCTTCTGCTTTTTCCTTTCTGAAGAAACAATATTTTTACTTGAAGAAGCATCTCTGGGCCAGTTGCAAAACTAAAGGTGAAACAAACCCAGTGACTATGTTCATGTTAAGTTAGTTCTTACCATGTATGAATTCCACATAAAAAATTCAGCTTTTAGTTAAAAAGCTTATTGAAATATCTCAAGAAATAAGCAAAGATGATATTTTAAGGGATGATATTAAAGACCTAGTGGTTATGAAGCATGGTGACCTGAGATAAGCAGCCTGGGGATCTCAGTAACAACCTTTGCTCGGTTCCTGGCATGCAACCTAGTCCCTGGTATGAATCTTGCTTCATGTTAGACCACATACTGCCATGAGGCAGAATGGTCCTGGGGGCTTCCATGACTTCTGACCCTTTAGTCACTCCTTGGCATGCAACTATACGACTCAGCTCTTGGTAGGTAGCCATCTCATATCTGACCATTTACAGCTGCCAATGCAAGCGCACCCAGAACCTTGTAGAAACTGAAAGTATATATAAATCCCTTGCTTCCTACAAAGGGGGCTCAGTCTTGGGATGTGAATCCCTTGAGTCAGCACTGGTGCAATAAAACTGCTTCTTGTTAACCCTGTTGTCTAAGTTCCCCTTCTGCCATCTAACAGTTACACCGTCTTTCAAGTATGACTGGAAAGAGTGGGCATCTCCTTTCTGTGTCCTACACTTAGCAATTGCTACCCAGGAGGAGCAAAGACAACTGGGGACACATGACAACCACGGCTTTTCAGTGCTCTGAGTGATGCCAAAAGTCCATTCATTCCAAGTAATCATTTTACCCTAGGATGTGCCATCCAGCTAAGTGGTTCATACTCTCGTGGCTTGTACAAATAGCCTGAAATATACACACACTGACTGATAGGATGCAGGTCCATTCTGCACCACCAACCCAACAAAACCAAGTAGGATTTTATTTATTTTTGCTTCTGACTCAACCATGTTAATTCATTCTCTGTAAAACTGAAAAGGGAAACTGTGATATGAATATGATGGAGGATAAAGAATAAAGAAACTGGAAAGGAGGCACCCTAAGTCTGTTACAGAGCAGAGAGAGGGGTACCCCAGAACCCCCAAACCTGCCCTCTCTGAATGGGTTCTGCCATCCGCCACATTAAGACAAACATATAAAACCTTTAATGGAAAGGAACTTTAATACAATTAGGGTACAATACAGAAAGGACAAAGAATATAGTTACTAATAAGTTAAACATCCAAAGTTACACATCTCCTTGAGGGTAAAAGTCCAGCCAAATAGGATTGCCCCAAAGCAAGGCCCAAAAGCCTGCCACACATCTAAAGGACCTTTCAACAGAGACTCAAAGAAAAGGGTCAGAAAGAGTCAGACAAATCTGGGAGGAAAAGAACAAACTTAAAATCAAGGTGAAAGCTGCCATTATTAAGCTTCCCACAGGTCTCTCACCCACATCTGTTCCAACCAGTCCAAGACCGAAAAGCAAGCGCAGTTTTTTCACATGTCCCTCTGCTCCACGTGCCTCCTCCAGGTCTCCTTGCTGCTCTCCATCCTGCTTCCTTCTTCCTTCCTTCCTTCCTTCTGTCCTCCTCTCTCCAGCATCTTCTTATCCCTGCTCAGCTCCACCCACTTAGGGTGGAACCCGGATTCTGGAACTTTCCCCTTTCCTGGGGACGACCCTGTTACAGTTCTCTCTCTTTTTAAAAAATATATCTTTATTACTTCATCCTTCATATTTGTACAATGTGTGTTTTCTCCATGAAATTCCCACCAGCAATTCACCTGTGCACCACCACTATAGTCCCTTGTGCTCTTCCCACCCCGTCCTGATCCTTCTCTCTTCTCCCCTACAGACTGTCTCTAATCTCTATTTTATACTCTGTTTTTGCGGACTAACTTGGGATGCCAGCTTTCACCAGTTACCTACAGGGAATACTTGGTTTCTGGCACTGGCCTTTGACATAGAAACATGTCTTGACCTCTGCTGCCTCCTGGAGCTGGGCTGGTTTTTCTGGTGGCCTTATCCCCAAGGCATCCTTATCCATCACTTCCTTTATTTCAGCCTCCCAAATCTGCCTGGTATCTGGAGTGGGGGCTTCGTTTTTTAACCTTATTAAATTATTCCTCAACAGTGATAGGGGCTACGAGTAGAAAATTTAAGATGGAGGAGTCACGAGATCAGAAAGTGGAGGTAGGGGCAGAAATGATTAACAGAGTTGTGAAAAATCCTTAGACCAATTGCTATATCAAGTATCAGACTATTACAGAAAGTACCCAGAGGCACAGACCAGAGGTGGGATGTGGAAATTGTGGGCCATTGTAGACAATCACAATTCCTTACAAATCTACCTAGTCACACCCTAAAAGTAATTAGTTTAACAATAGAGAACAATTCCACAAAAGAATGAACCCCTCCCCAAAGAACACTATCTATTGGGCAAGTCTCTCTCAAGGCAGCTCTTTCTGCCCACTTGGATCTGTGGGGGAATAAAGTTTCCAAATCAAGCACCTGAAGTTACTCATCCCCCTGCAGGTTAATGTCCAGCCAAACGTGGCTGACCCAAAACAGAGCCTGAAAGCCTGCCACAAATCTAATGCACCTTGTGGTGGGGCCCGTAAGAACAGGTCGGAAAAAGCCAGAAAAGTCTAGGAGGAAAAAAGCAAAAGTAAGATCAAGATAAAAGCTGCCACTGTTAACTTCCCCACAGGTCTCTTAACTTACCCACATCTGTTTCAACCAGTCCAGGCCAAGAAGCAAGTGCAGTTGTAACAGGGTCGTCTCAGGAAAGGGGGAAGTTCCAGAATCCTGGTTCTGTTACAGGGCAGAGAGAGGAGCACCCAGAACTCCCAAGCCTGCCCTCTCTGAATGGGTTCTGCCATCCACCGCATTAAGACAAACATACAAAACCTTTAATGGAAAGGAACTTTAATACAACTAGGGTACA